>CAJHNH020006457.1:0-62500 GCA_905116865.2 Candidula unifasciata | reverse complement strand
TTTACTGGCTGAACGCCCACAGCGGGTGCTTGCTATTGAACTTTCATGATTACTGTTATCTGTCCGTAGTTTCTGCCGGATGACCATCCGTCTTGTTTCGTCTTTCTGTGCGCTCGGACACGCACAACGGAAACGCTACCGGCTGAAGATAATCTGTCAGCTTGGGCCAGCGTATGAGGGCGGTTCAAGATTTGATTACGCACGCACGTTTCCCGCCAACCTGCGCGAGACAGGTTTAGTTCTGGCTCCGTACACTGCAGTCTGCAAGTTCTCATGACGAATCAGGAATGGTTACTGTAAATGTTTTTGCCTTTCTGACTGAGAAATATATCATTATGCTAATTGCGAATGCGGTGTGTTTTGTTTATTAATAGACATTGTGGTTAGGTAAGATTAGATTACAACGTGTGGATTAGTCACTTAACTGTCATTTAAAAAAAAAGTCAGTTGCGTATTCTTTACAGGACGTTGCAGAACCAACCCAAGCATTTTTATGGCTGATGCGGTTTTTCCAAATGTTATGTTCAGTAGTTTGCCACTGCTTTCTAAACGGTCAGCTCTTGGTACCAGTATCACAACCAAAGCAAGACACATCGTCCGCAGCTGGGATCGAATCCGCCACCCCGGCATTACGAAGCGCGTTCGCAACGCCTAAGTCACAGAAGCCGACAACTGTGTAACTACTAAACAGTTTTGGTCTCAGCTCCTTTTCTCACAAAGAATTAAGTTTAGAGACACACACAACAACAACAACAACAACAAAAAACGCATGGGTCTGACGGAGTTTAACACAGTTTAACTAGTTATTCAGAAACCCATCGGGTGATCATAATTCTGTTTTCACCAGACTGCTTTTTTCGGCGTGTCCCTGTCGTCGAATCGGTACTCGTCAATTGTCACGTTTTATACAAATCTAGAAACAAGCTAGAGAAAAGAGCATCTGCCCGTTTACAGCATGGCTGTGATATTTGCGCCTTTCTACTTCTGCGGGCATGTCTTCCCATGCTAGTCTTCCCTGGAGTTTGATATAATTCGCGTGTTAGAGTAGATAGTTTTTTTTTTTTTCTCTCTCACTAAGATGAATGTTCTAATTTAGCAAGTGAAACACGGTAACCATCAAAGATGCAAAGAGCAGATAACAGAGAGAATTAGCAAATAAATTCATAATTTGTTTTAATCACATGTAAAAAAAGGGAATTGGGGGGGGGGGGGGGGGGGGGGGGGGGGGGGGGGGGTGTGGGGGGGGTGGGGACCACGTCACATTTTCTCTACTCTGATTTAGCTGTTTATACTTCAATAGGAAATAGCAACAGCGCACTCGAATCTGGCCATCGATCTTCAGCGAAATAAGTACCGATTACAAGTGTCCGCCGCGGGAATAGACCATGATATACCGAAGAGGGTAAACGGACATCGGAATTCTATATCCCCCAGACTTTTCTGGCGCTTTCCCAATTTCTTGGCCTGCTGCAGGGATTCCCAAGCGGTGTGGCGACAGGGGCCACAGGTGCGACATTTGATTTAAAACACGAAACACGCTTGGATACATTGGGAAGGGGGGTAATTTTTGGGTTTGCATTACTGCCTGAAGAAAATGAAGTGAACCGCTGGGGTCTCGCGGCTCGACGCTCGCCTGCGGATCAGAAGGTCGTAGGTTCGGTTCTTGACGGGCCCGGACTTTTTTTTATCTTTCAAAAATGACCTTGGCTCCCAGGTCGACCCGGCCTTGAGTGGATACCAGGTGCAGTCCTGGAAAGTAAAGGCGGTGGCGTGATGCTGACCACATTACCTTAACGAGTGCCGTTTGGTCTATAAAGTATAGGTTTAGCCCTATATACACAGTATTACCAGAAAGGCATGGAAAGGGGTCCTTTACTTGTTTACTTAGTTAGCTGAAGGATGTAAGGGACTGTTTCTTCTTCTGAACTCGCTCTTACATTTGCGATTATCACGCTGCGCTGAGGTTTACAGCAGAGCTGCCAAATCGGCGCTTTTTGGACCCACACGTCCGATTTCAGTAAACCTCTGATTAGTCGTCTTTTATGGCATGCTTATTAATGGACAGAGGTTTTATCGTATGTCACAAACATGTGCTATATGAAATCCTTTATACATGAAATATTGGTTTACTTACTTCTGTTTCATAATGTAACCGTTGAGCTCATTCTAAAATAGATTGGGAAAACATAAAGTATAGCATGTACAAGCTTCATGTGACCAATTACAGCAGACGAAGGACGTTGTGGCGATTAGCCCTTATCAGCTGAGGCAACGAAAAACAAAACACAACATAGAATGAACAGACTCTGAAATTACTACATTATAGTACTGAAATATTGCGTTAACCATATATAATTACATATTAAAAATAAAAGTACAAAATTATAATAAAGTATGCGATATTTACCTGGATCGCTGCTAGTTGTATAGTTCTGTTTAATTAATTGAAACACACGTATTTATTTATTATTTACGACTTCCGGTCCAATATGGAGGACTAGGCATGGCAGAATGTTTAGCTTTGAAAATATTTTGTGTTCTGACAGCGCTTTGCTAATGTAGTTTTGTCATATGATTTTCACTGGCATAAGAACGGAGCATGTACGGGGTGACTCGATTGCAGTAAAGGTGAAACCTCGAATAAGACTAAAACTAAGTCTTTATTATTGCTTTTAATCTCAACACAGTGGAATATAATGTGCTAAAGTAATAACCGAGCGGGGGTTAACTCTTTAAGTACCACAAGGTCTCGCAGGAAATGCCAAAGTAAAGAAATAATCGTGACCACAAAAACAAACACAATTAATAAATATATTACTTTAAAAGTGGCAATATTCATACTAGTGGTGACTTTTGGAAAAGCCTGATTTTTTCCTCTCGGATATTCTCGGGCCAAATATTATAAGTGACAGAGCACATTATGTTATTTATTATATAAGTGTGTATAGGGAAGTCATGGGGTAGAGTCATTCACACCTCAGGCCGTGCTGGGACTTGCTTGGGAACAGTTTGAGAACCGCTGGTGGAGATTCTAGTGTATTGTTGTGTCTCCAATGAGATGTTGATTGATTTGTGATATTTAATTGGGGATTTTTCTCTTGAGTGATGTAAAAAGAAACGGCTCTAAAACGTTTATTGAGGTTGTCGATTGTGTAGTTTTTTGCCAGCATTCAAACTTAAAGACTGTCGGATAATGTTGCAGGCTGGAAATAAGAGAGAGGCCTACCATTTGTGGCTGTTTGATTGAAGTGTGGAATTTGATCGCTCGTTGGATGAGTAGTAAGGTTTTATTTGTGGTGGAGCGAAGCTACCCTTGCTTGCTGAATGTCAGCTGAGGTAGAAGATAAGAAGAAACTTCTAGAAATGGGTTAATGTGGATGGACAGGCAGGTGTGATGTCTAGGGGAAATCTGTTTATTGTGAACACGTTGTGGTAATAATTTGTGCCGTACTGGTGTCGTGGTGAGCTGCATCATGTTGTTTGTCATGAATTTTTGGTAAGTTCTGATGTTTGTGTCGTTTCTGTTTGTACGTGTGATTATATAGTTCTGATGTTTGTGTCGTTTCAGTTTGTACGTGTGATTATATAGTTCTGATGTTTGTGTCGTTTCTGTTTGTACGTGTGATTAAATAGTTCTGATGTTTGTGTCGTTTCTGTTTGTACATGTGATTATATAGTTCTGATGTTTGTGTCGTTTCTGTTTGTACGTGTGATTATATAGTTCTGATGTTTGTGTCGTTTCTGTTTGTACGTGTGATTATTTGCACTGTTTTTTGTGTGTGTGGTCTGTCTGTCTGTCTCTTGTCTCTCTTTGACTTGGTTTCTCTCTATATCTTCTCTCTCTCTCGCGCTCTCTCTCTCACTCTCTCTCTCTCTCTCTCTCTCTCTCTCTCTAATGGCTTAATATGGCGTAATTAATTGGACCCTAAGCCTTTTTAGAAAGAGGCGAACAAAGTGAGGGTGTTATTGTAAGTTGTCTATTAGGTTTAAGTGAGAGAGGAGCGGAGTGAGAGAGAGAGAGAGAGAGAGAGAGAGAGAGAGAGAGAGAGAGAGAGAGAGAGAGAGAGAACAGCTTTACACACATATATTCCCCAAAACGTCGCTAGATTTTCTTATTTCATTGCGATTATATAGCCCAACAGCAGGGGCGCTGTCATACAGAACAATTGTCCCCCCCCCCCACCCCCACAGGAAGCCTAAACACACCCCCAGCGGTTTCGTAGCCCCCTGATCAGAATCATCCTTTACATTTGATACTTCTATAAACAGTCAACTGCTGTCCATGTATGCTTACGAATTCTTACGAATTCTTTTCTTCTTCTTCTTCTTTTTCTTCTTCTTCTTCTTCTTCGCGTTTACCGGCAGCAAACTCCAGCGAATAGTTCTGGTTGTTCGTCCACCTCTGGACTTCAGTCTTCTTTTAGAACCTGAGTGTTACATGCACATCCATTTTACAGATCTGACTTATTTGTATGCAGATTTCTGGTTTGTTTGCCTCTCAGACAGAGGCACTTCCACGTCGAAGGAAACCCCACTTAGTTGACTCCTACGACATGCTTGTTATGGAGGCAGTGGGTCTGTTCTTGTTTGCCCTACAATGCAGGCCCAAGGATGCTTACGGATAAACAGCACAGGCTGTCAGGTGTCGCTACCTCACACGAAAACAAAAACCACGGATCAGATCAGTGTTCTTGCCTGGCCCTATCCGTATGGCCCGGCCAAATCTATTCGTCTTCCTCTTGCGACGGTTCCAGGTTCTTGAGTCTATTGCTTCCAAGAGCATGTGCGGAGAACGCCGAATGTCTTCGTCTAATTGTTCTCATCAGTTTATGACCCTAATCTGTCTCAGTAAGGACTGCTTCGTTTGTTTTCTGTCATTATGGTATTCTCCGCATGTTAGTAAGTTAGTTTGTTAGTTTAAGAACTGGCACAATTAGTCACCTGACGCTGGGAAGGATCTGAGCACATATGGACAGATCCGGAGTGCAGTGATCATATCCAAACGAACTAACTAATTAGATAGATAGTTAGTTTATTAGTTAGTTTATTTTAGTTAATTAGTTAGTTTAGTTAGTGAATGAGCTAGTCAGTCAGAAAACGGAGTATCCTCATAGCACATCGAACCGTTCGGCCCATAAGTGCTCGGATCCCCTCCTTAGTAAATCCCCCAGCCTGTAGCGGCTAACAACACCATATCTGTGATGGTTTCTTATTCTTCTTTGGCTTCCAGCGTAGTGCTCTTGTCTGGCCACACCCCCTTTTATCAAGTTGTTCTTGTATTCTAGCCATGGTTGCAGATTGACAGTCATCACTTGGTTCTCGCAAATGTCTTCTCGTAGACCATTCAGAAAATTTACCCGATCCATTGCTCGTCTGTCCTCCTTATAATGTCTAACTGCAAGCTTATGCCTTACAAGTTCTGTGCAGGTTTTTAACACTTTTTTTTTTTAAAGATTGAAATTGGCATATTCTTATTGGTGAGTAGTATTAGTACATTTTACCCCAGGGGGGACATCACACAAGCGATAAACACCCGATGACACAAAGTGCTACCATGTGGATGAGGATCACCCGTGGAGAGGTCCCGGAAACCGCGTTCAGCCATTAGCCATATTTATGGCCGTGCTTTATTGCGGCCCCTGGCAAGAGCCAGGGTGGGGCTTCAAAATAACGCAAAGTGGCACCCCACAAGGGAGTGACTAAGCATAAAGCTGTCAATTTGAAATTGGTGAGTGCCTTCTGCGTCTTGCTAAAGGCTACAGTTGCCATGATGATTCTTGTTTGCAATCTTTGCAAGGCATCATGCAGATGTTATGAGTGAGTTCATTCCCACCAGGTCCGTATAACGAGTGATAAACACCTGGTGACACAAAGTGTCACCATTTGGATGAGAATCTCTCGGCACAAGTGCCAAAACCCCCGGCAAAGCATTAGGTTATATTTAGCGCCGGGGTGGGCTTTAAAATAACTCACACACAGAATTACGTCCCATATTGAGGCGGATAATGATGATACTGCAGGGCTCAATCACGACCAGCTCTAGCTGGAGCCGGTCGTGGCTCAATAGAGGGAAGGTTGAGAAGAGGTAGACCAAGAAAGAGCTAGTTACAGAACCTGACTGACTGGACAGGCCTCAGACATGCAACCATGAAGTCCATCGCAACTGACGGCTGATCAGACAGTCAACAGAAACTGGTGACCCAACGACACGTAATGTTACGGGATGTTGAATGATGATAAGGGATGATATGACTGTTCCAAGAAAATGATGTGCTGACTTTTCTCTATATTTTGATTTCGCGAAATTGCTTTTGTGCTCACGGCTGTGTTTCATAAACGGACTTGTTTGGTTCGCCGCCATCACTTCCTTGGCACGCGTGTCTGCTCATTGTCACAGGGGTTATGTGTGCCGCTGCATCTCGGCGAAGGCATGGGTTCAATTAACGGGAAGGCAAATGTAAAAATATGTTACATAATGAAATTACTGGATACCTGGCGGCGCAGCACACAAGCCCCGCCAGCGCCGGTAACCCTTATATCAAACGCTCCACATTCTCAGTTGGCAACCGCCAGCGGGTTTTCGTTTCCGGTGCTTCTGATTTCCGGTATGTGAAATGGGTCACGACCTTTTCAGAAAAGGATGAAAGCGTGTGGGCCTTCTCCACAAGTCGCTCGCCTGCGGATCTGAAGTTGGTGGGTTCAGGGCCTGACAGGGCCGGACTTTGCAAAAATTACCTTGGCTCTCCGGGTCGACCCAGCATTAAAATGGGCACCAGGTAAAGTCGTAGCGAGTAAAGGCGGCCGGCGTGATGTTGACCACATCATTCACTGAGTGCCGATTGGTCTATAAAATATAGGTCTAGCTCCTATATCTTTTCCCGTGGCAACCTACGGTTGTGAGTCTTGGACTCTCACTCAGTCACTGAGGAATAAGATTAGAGCTTTTGAATTGAAAAGCTATAGAAAAATTCTTAAAATGCTTGGATCAGGAAGAGGAAAAACATCGACATTCTGAACGAGTTGAACATCAAGGAGAACTGGCTCATAAACAGCATCCTGTCCCGAAAGTTTAAGTAATTTGGCCACATCAAGAAGCACATGGGGCTGGAGAGCTGGCTAGAGAAAGAAATATTTTTAGGCGTGCCGTGAAGAGAGCGACGTTCTGTAAAGAACTTGCTGATTGATGATGATGAGCCCTATATTCCTAGTACGATGAAGGCGTGGGAAAGGGCCTTTTTTTAAACCTCTTCTCAAGCAGGAGGATGGAGGTGGAGGCAATCACTGCAGCTCTAGGGTGGATAGCAGAAAATACATTTACGAGAAGAATTGTGTCTGATTCTCTGTATGTGCTGCGGAAGGTTCACAAGGGACAAATGAGACATGATTGGATACCACGCATCAGCACCTCAGCATTACAGTAGTAGTAGTACTTTTACCCCACCAGGACATCACACAAGCGATAAACACCCGATGACACAAATTGCCACCTTGTGGATGAGGATCACCCGTGGAGAGGTCCCAGAAACCGCGTTCAGCCATTAGGCCATATTAATGGCCGGGTTATATTGCGGCCCCTGGCAAGAGCCAGGGTAGAGCTTCAAGATAACGAAAAATTGCATCCCACAAGGGGTTGACTATGACTACTCACAGCATTACATAGACTCAGCGTGGTTTGTACAGTCCATTATGGGTCTTGGGGCTGATGATGTCAGCTTGATGTGACGTCACCAGCCCTGGCTTACGATACGAATATAACTTTCAGTAAGGCGATCAATGTCTTAGAAATAGGGCGACCAATATATAGATCTACATTACTAGAAAGATCTACATTACGTAAGTGGATCCAGTAAAATCAAGGCAAGCAATCCAACTAAAGAAAAATATTTTAATATAATTAATTAGTATGGATTTTACAGTTGAATGGCTTATGTAATATCTTTTTGAAATGTATTAGTTCCTGAATAAAAAGTCGAAATAAATTCTATATTTTAAAAGGGGGGGGGGGGGGGGGATTGGGTACTGACTTGCTAAAGAATGCCCTATTTTCAGCATATTATATTAGTGGAATGTCCCGTTTTCAGTCGAAGGTGTTGTAGTCACAAGGGTCTTAGTTAGAACAACAGAAAAACAGAAACTAGTTACATTTTAGCTGGTGAATATCCAATATGTATCCTCATAATCCATGTGAAATATTTGAATACTAACCACTCAACCAATCACCTATAGTATACAGTAATTCTAAATGCTGAAAATTAGTGTGAGATAAGCCAGCTTTCTTTTCTTAGAGGATTTATCCAGCAGGGATGTATCATTTTGCCCTTTTACATAGTTTAAAAAAAAAAAAAAAACATTTGCCAGAGATGGCAGCGCTTTGGAAGCAATGTTTAAAATACAGACACGCAGACACCACCTATTTCATCATTGAAATATACGTGTAAACTACATGAAACAATATGCATGAGTAATTGTTGTGACCTTTGCAGGCTAGAAGTTTTGTTTCCAACTCAGCTGATATAAGCTTCTGCATAGCTGCACATGCTTCACAAGGCAATAAAAGTATCAACTTTGAAGGGTGCTTAAAACCTCGACGGTCAAGCAGCTGTATGTAGTCTGTGGACATTGCACTCGATTCAGAATCATATGCTAATGGCCAGTCCATCTGCAGTGAAGCCTTGCACGCGACACACTGAATTTCTGTTTGTTCAGCTTACTAGAGATAAATCCAGGAATTTATACCAGAGGCTCCTCCGAACCTTCCAAAACAAATATTCAATCATCGGGGTTTATTTGGAAAAAACAACATTGTTCACATCCAGCTGAACAGCATATGTAATTATATCATAGCCAAAATACCAGCTCTCTCATTGCTCAAAACTCCTGCATGCCCTGAATAGTTTATCCATGCAGATCCGTTGTTTGGTGTTCACTTGGTATCCACTCGTAATGCCTGACATCCCCGTGTGGGTTGCGGGTCCCTATTGTTGGGGGGGGGGGGGGGGAAACAAGAATATACCCACTGCCTCCCCACCAAGAATGTTGGAGTCGACTAATTGACGGAAAAAAAGGGGGAAGGGGGTTGGGGGGGGGGGGGGGGGGGTTCCTTCGTGGTCGGAGTGCATCTGCCAAAGCGCAAGAGCGGCAATGAACGACCAACTAGAAGTGAAACGGATGTACACGCAAAACTTAAAGCCAAAGTCCAAATAGATGAACAACCAGGATTTTTCGTCGGAGCTTACCGTCTATGAACAAAAAAGAAGAAGATGAAATGCTTAACAGACTTGACAAAACTCACACGAGGTGTCGGTAAATAATAATGACGTCGATTGATGTTCCATTGCCACACACGCTATGAAACATCGGGCTCCCAAAAACTGTGTTACGATTAACATGCCAACATCTGTACATCGTTAATTTCATGCCAGTCAGCCAAATTTGGCACCGTCTGTCCCGTTCGACATGCCGCGCAGTTTGACGAGCACTGGCCTAGACAATACAAGCAGGTATGTGAGTGTGTGACGCATGGCCTCTGTTTGCAGGCGCGCACAGATGTGCACAAAAAACACACAGTCGGTCATGTCGGTTTCTCAACAATTGTCAGACATCGTCGAGGTCATCTTCGGTAACGGGTTCTTCAGGTGGGGGGTCTCTGCAGGGCTGCCGAAGTTTGTAAGAATTTGGTACTATTTGATCCTAACGAGCAAAACTGTACTTTTGGTTACACGCCCGATGCTTTGGTACGTGTTAGAAATTTGGCATCAATATTTTAAATATTGACATTAGACGCTGGATTCAGTAGGGAAGACCGACGTCAGTTTTACAACTGGTCATGAAATTTCTGTCTTGTTAAAGAAGAACATTATAAACCAATAAGTAAAGAATGAAAGGAACTGATAGTGCAAGATCAACCACCACCTAATGTTGAAATACACAACAGAAAAGTATTGGTTTACAATTTCAAAAGAAAAAGTGGAGTTGGAAATCGCTTTCTGTTACTATCACAATTTATGCTTAGTCTGTTGACATTACCTCATTCCTCGACAGCAGCAGAAAGAGTTTTCTCTTCCCTTGACAGTATGAAGATTAAATTGGGTCTGTGTGGCTGACATTTGCCAGAGCTGACGTCACTTGTCAGACAGCATATTGGCAGTTGTGTGGGTTTTTTCTTGTCTGCTGCAGCGTGGCAGGCTTGCCTGTTGTTTGGCACATACTGTTTGAATTCATGCTGTAACAAGTGACTCTACCACACAAGCATAGGTACCAGAATCAAGGGGCTGCACATACTGTTTGAATTCATGCTGTAACAAGTGACTCTACCATACAAGCATAAGTACCAGAACCAAGGGGCTGCACATACTGTTTGAATTCATGCTGTAACAAGTGACTCTACCATACAAGCATAGGTACCAGAACCAAGGGGCTGCACATACTGTTTGAATTCATGCTGTAACAAGTGACTCTACCATACAAGCATAAGTACCAGAACCAAGGGGCTGCACATACTGTTTGAATTCATGCTGTAACAAGTGACTCTACCATACAAGCATAAGTACCAGAACCAAGGGGCTGCACATACTGTTTGAATTCATGCTGTAACAAGTGACTCTACCACACAAGCATAGGTACCAGAATCAAGGGGCTGCACATACTGTTTGAATTCATGCTGTAACAAGTGACTCTACCACACAAGCATAGGTACCAGAACCAAGGGGCTGCACATACTGTTTGAATTCATGCTGTAACAAGTGACTCTACCACACAAGCATAGGTACCAGAATCAAGGGGCTCAGGCATTACTGGCTTTGAGTGAACAAAATACAAGTAACGTTTGTTTTATTGGGGATACCTGGGTTGCCATAGGTGGAAAAGCAGTAGACAGTCAGCAGTGGAGATCACTTTTGAATTTTTCTACGCCAACTGCCACATAAAGAGGATATAGTAAAGTAAAGGACCTTTCCACGCCTTTATGCGTATTTGGCATATAGGGCTAGCCCTGTATTTGTATAGACTAGTCGGCACTTGGTGGGGGATGTGGGTAGCATCATGCCGGCTGCCTTTACTTTCCAGGACTCCACCCGGTACCCATTCAAGGCTGGGTCACGGCCGTGCTCCAGGAATAAATACAGGAAGTCGTGGCTGGGTCGACCTGCGAGCCAATGTCGTTTAAAAAAAAAAGTCCTTACTGTCAGGACCCGAATCCACAACCTGATCTGCAGATGTGCATCTAGCCACTACACCACAGCGCCCCCCCCCCCCCCCCCCCCCAAGTATAGAGATATATGTCAGTTATTAAATATGTTGAGTGATTCACTGTTATTTAGAATTTGTATATTTGTTTCCATAGGAAGGGGCGTAGGAAGGACAAGGATTCGCCCACTCCAACTGAAGAACAGAAGGAATACTTGGAAGATCCCAACATCAAGAACCGAATATCTGATGCTGACTTCTTCAGACTGGTGACGTTGCCCCCCATGCTGGATCTCAATGAGTGGCTGGCCACACATAGTGAGTTGACCAGTGCTTTTCCACTTTCATTGTTGCCAGTTGTAAGTTTGTCTGAGTTAAGAACCTGCACTATAGCACTTGGGAAATTCCTATAAGAGCTCCTTCACCATCTTCAGCAGCCAGTGGAGAGCTCCAGCTGCCATGGTAACAGTAGCACTTTGATTGGGTCTTTTTCCCGAGCTGAGTGTCGGGCAGATTCCCTGGTTACTTCCCGTTTCACCTTTCTGTTCAAACAGTGCCTGCACTGGGAATAATATACGCTGTTTCAGAGACTGTCAAAGACACAAGCGTAATTGGGATCACAAACCAGTAGACATCCTTAATCCTTCTTTGGTAGATTCTTGTTTTATTCTTGTCAACAGAATATTAGACCTGAAATTAGGACTCTTTTCATATCATTGCTACATCAGACATATGGTTACGTTAGCTGCATATCCTTTACAGAACATTGGAGAACTAACACCAGCATTTTTTGGCTGTTGTGGTTTTTCTAGACAAATTTACGTCCAGTAGTTTGCCATTGCTTTCTGAATGGTAGGCTTCTCGATATCACTGTTGAAACCAGCACAAGGCCCGCAAATGGGATTGAGCCCGTCACCTTGGTATAAAAAGGTGCATGTGCAACGCCTACACCAAAAATGACGACAGACATATGGTGCTAGACTCATATTGCTATAGAGCTGTCATCACTCAGTGGTATGATGTGGTCAGCATCATGTTGATGATTTGTACATCCCAGTTCAGTTTCTTATAGTATTTTAGCTTGTGTTGACCCAGAAACCCAATTTTAAAAATCCACTGAGATGTGGAATTGAACCCAGCCAGCAGGTAAATGTCCAGCAATTGGCAGTTGGCTCACCTCCTGCTTCCTAAAATATTGTCTGTCTTCTGTTTCTTCTTCTTCAGCATTCCGAGCCCTTGAGGTTAATTGCTGCAGATATCACCCGCGGCCACTCATCTCTCTGGTTTGCCTTCTCTTTCCTGTTGGTGACACCAAGAGTTTGCAGGTCTGTCTGGACATTATCTTTTCAGTGTCTTCTTGGTCTGCCTCATGGTCTACGACCATTCAGCTCTCTTGTGTGTACAGTTTTTACGTCTCTGTCATCTGGTATTATATCAATATGCCCCAGCCATTTCAGTCTATCATCTCTCATGATGCCAGTGGTCAATGTTGATTATGAATTTGTTGCTTCTCACTCTCCATTCCCCGTTGTTCGCATCTTTGTTGGGGCCAAAGATTCATCGTAAGACCCTGTTTTTGAAAATTTGTAATAAAGCTTCATCTCATTTAGTTGTACTACAAGTCAGTGTCACAGTGTTTCTCTGTGGGGCAAAAATATAATCCTAACCTACACAGCCTGTGATGACAACACTAGCCACACGGCTCTAAATAAATCTTCAGGCTTAGTGTCCTTTTCCTAACAGTGCAGAAGTGTAAATGTAGGCGTTAATAGCAGTTTAATGGCAGACAGCTCAAATATTCATGCTGGCAAGTTTCTATCTTGGCAGATGACAGTGTTATATTGTGCTATGGGGAGGCAGGGAAATCACAGTCCATGGCAATGGCGAGTAGCTAGAGTAAATCCAAATAGGCATATTAATTTTTTTTAAAAACAATAGACAAAAACAACAGAGTGCACATTTTTTTGCCAGGCAAGTTTTGCTGTTATCTCGTCAGGTGCATACTACAGTAACAATTACATTAATGAAGCAGATAAGTGTATCTTTCGTTACTGAAGTACAAATTCAACAACAATCAAACACAGCTGCCTGTTTTACCAGGGCAGCTGCAGTATTAATTCCAAATAGGCATTGTAAATTCAAATAGGCATAGTAATTCCAAATTGGCTAGTAAATTCAAATAGCCATATCAATTCCAAATAAGCATAGAAAATTCAAATAGCTGTATTAATTCCAAATTGGCTAGTAAATTCAAATAACTATATTAATTCCAAATAAGCATAGAAAATTCAAATAGCTGTATTAATTCCAAATAGGCATAGTCAATTCAAATAGGCATTGTAATTTCCAATTGGCACCTTCCCTCAGAGAGAATGAAGCCCACAGTCGATCAGCAGACTGGTTCCTGATTGGTTTTGGGTTTGTGTCAATTGTCTTCTGTTTGTAGATTAGGGGTGATACACTGCACACTTTGAATATTCAGCTAGCTATATTGGTTTGTGATTGAAGGGAGACGGTGGTAACAGAATGGAAAGAGACAAATGAATGGAGAGATAGGAGGAGGGGAGAGTGAGGTTGAGAATGCATTCTATAAAGACCCTTTTCCACGCCTTTAGGCATATTAGGCTAGACCTATATTTTGTAGACCCACCAGCACTCAGTCAGTGATATGGTCTGCATCACGCAGGCCACCTTGATTACGTAGGAATTTACCTAGTGCCCATTTAAAGCTGGCTAGACTTGGGAGCCAGGGTAATTTAGGGAGAAGAAAAGTATGATTCCTTCAGGACTTTAAATCCACATGCAAACATCTAGCTGATAGACCAGGGAGCATTTTGTGATTGATTTTAAATGTAAAAAATGCTAAAGGTAGATCCCTGAGAGAGAGAGAGAGAGCGAGCGAGAGAGAGGGAGGGAGAGAGAGAGAGAGAGTAGTGCAGGAGAATAGGAATCCTGTGTGGGTTCCGGGGCCCTATTGTGGGGAAAACAAGAATAGACCCACTGCCTCCCCAAAAGCATGTCGTAAGAGTCGACTAACTGGGGAGCTTCCTTTGAAGTCGGAGTGCATCTGCCTGAGAGGCAAGGAACCAGCAGTCTGCATTCAAGAGAATCAGATCTGTAAAACTGATGCACATGCAACACTCAGGTTCTGGAACAGGACTGCAGTCCAGAAGTGGACAAACAACCAGAACTTTACTCCAGAATGTACAGCTGGTGAACGCAAAGAAGAAGAAGAAGGAGGAGAATAGGAATAAGTAACATTCTGTAATTATTATTTTAAAGGTAAACAGCTGACATCGATGGGTTGCCCTGTTAAGAACAAGAGCTAGTCGAGCTTGTAAATCTGCTCGATGAAACATCAAGCTTGTTGTAGAGACGACTAATTAAGGATTTGCTGCAATCAGAAGTGTTGTTCCAATACATTAGAGATTTTGCAGCCCAGCTGTAAACCACAACATAGTATGCCAGCTGTTCTTTTAAGGCTGCAAGCAGAAAAAAATATAATGAATAAAATTCTCTACTTCAACAACACAAACTAGGTTAACTTGGGTTTAGGAGTCAGTGAAAATAGTTACACTGGAAACATTGTTATTTCAAGGCAGTTTTTATCCTTTAACTAAAACTTCCAAAGACAAAATCGATAATTTAAAGAAGAATTAACTATTCTGAGGGCATTACTTGAGGCTGTTTGATGTAGCCTGAGTTTTAAGCCTCCAGCGAGTTTAATCTTTTTTGGCGCAATTAGATCCTATATTTTCATCAATGTGCCATGTGTTGTAATATTTCTTTTTTTTTTGTTTATTGTGATAATTATTACGCACAACAAAGAGCGGAGTTTCAAAAAAATTGCAAATATGCGAATATTTCTTTGTAATGTTGTGATAATTATGATACCTTATGAATGATAGGTTTCATAAAAATGCCCTGCAGGAGTATTTTTTTTTTTCTTTTTTAAAGTTTATCACTGTAATGTAATGGGATATATTTCTTATATGTGTTATTAGGAAAATTTTAATGTTAAAGAAAAATGAAATGATTTTTACAAATATTTAATGTTTATGCACTTTGAATACAAAATATTTGTAGGAATACTGAACGATTCTTAGCAAACTAATAACAAATATTATGGGAAGTGAATTATTTTTGGTTTTAAACTAAAAATTTACGAATATTGATTTGGCATGTGTTGGAAATGTAAATGAGCATAGAAACAATAAATTATTCTATTATCCATGTTTAAATGAGATTTAAAAAAAAAAAAAGCATTCCTAGAGGTTTCAAAGATTTAGTTTTACAGAAGAAAGATAATAGAAACTAAGGACCAGTGATAGAACAGAACCACAGTTGGCAGAAAAACAGATGGGATTTAGGAGAAATAACAGCTGTACAGATGCAATCTTCACACTTTTAATAGAACACTGGATACGATAAGAACCAATTTGTGGCATTTGTAGATCATGAGAAGGTATTTAATAAAGTCGATAGACAAGTATTGTGGAAAGTAATGACTCGATAATATTGAAGAAGGTTGGCTATTCATCAACATCATCATGTGCCCTGCCAACTGGCGTAGGCGCTTATGCGTCTCCACAGATCACGATCCCTGGTTGCCTGGAACAGCTCTCTTGATGATATCCCTCCATGACATCATTTCAGTCCATCCAGCATCACCTCTCTTGGTCTGCCTCTACCCCTTTTTCTACTGATCTTTCCAGTTGTCACAATGTTCTCCAATGTCTTGGTTCTCATTATGTGGCCAAAGAACAGTGTTTGTCTCTTTTTTATTGTTGTAAATAGAGATCTACTTTCATTAGCTTCTTTCAAGCAGTCGTTGTTAGTTACTCTAGCCGTCCAAGGTATTCGTAACATTCGTCTCAGAAACCACATCTCTGTTGCTTCCAAATTCTTCCTAATTTGTTCACTGACATTCCAGGATTCACTGCCATACAGCAGAACAGGTTCTATGTAATATTTTAGCATCCTCTTTCTTACATTAAATGAGAGTGATTTTTTGCTAAGATATTTTTCATTTTCTAAAATGCAGCTTTCGCCTGACCTATTCTGATTTTAATCTCCGTCACACATTTTCCATCTGATTGTTCCCAGATATTTGAATTTATTGACTTGGTCAAGTCTTTTTCCTTCAGTTGAGATATCACAGCGTGGAGTTATCTTCTTCTTTAATATAACCATTACTTCCGTTTTCTTAATATTTAATGAAAGTCCTTTCTTAGCACTCTCCATCTCCACAATATCCAGCAGTTGTTGTAAATCACTTGCATTTTCAGCTATCAGAACTGTATTGTCTGCATAACGCAAATTGTTTATATTGTATCCTCCAACTCTTACTCCTGCATTCTCTTTAATTTTCCTCAAAATTAATTCACTATATAGAGAAAAGGTCTGGGGATAAGACACATCCCTGGCTTACTCCTTGCTTTATCTATTCAAAAGTACCCAGTCTGATTCCCACTTTAATTGCTGCTACTTGGTTCCAGTAAATGTTTTTAATTATTCTTTCCTGTCTACATTGATGTCTTCCAACATTTTTATCATCTCTTCATGTTTAACTTTGTCAAAGGCTTTGGTATAATCTATAAAGCACGAATATGTCTTTTTGTATGTCCATTGATTGGCTATTAAAGACGATAAAACACAGAGAGTTGAAATATTTTGGTCACTTGAAACATCACGAAAGTTTAGAGAGAACAGTAGTGGAGGGATATATGCCTGGAAAGAGAGGAAGAGGAAGGCCAAAGAGAAGATGGGTGCAGGATGTGGCATTTGATCTCCAGATGGGTGTATCAGATGCAGGACATCTTGCTTGTAATCAAGAAGTTTTCCTAAAGGTTGTTATGGGAGCAGGGTTCTACAAAGGACAGGCTACTGACTGACTAATGACTCGATATGGAGTGATCAGTTTTCACTGATATTTCTTACATTTATTTTCTGGTTTCAACCAAGGTTTTTCTGTATAAAACTATACACAAGGGAGATGAATGGTCGTAGACCACGAGGCAGACCAAGAAAACGATGGAGAGAGAATGTCCAGAGAGATTTGCAAACCCGTGGTGTAACCAACTGGAAAGAGAAGGCCAATCAGAAAGATGAGTAGAGGTGGGTGATATCTGCAGCAATGAAACTCAAGGGCTAAGAATGCTGAAGAAGAAGAAGAACCAAGGTTTTTCTAAGTGCTCTTGACTTTTGGCGAGTAGTATGATTTAGAGTTCCATATTTTGTTCATATTTTTCAAAGCTGCTGTTTCCCTGCTGATGCGTTAAAATCGTTTCTTTATTACTTGTGCCATAGCCCTAACATTTGAAATTTTTTTTTTTAAATTATGTGTTTATTTTATCCTCACTTGCTGACCGTGATGCTGACCACATCTTGTGCCTAATGGTCTCTAAAAATATAGGCCTAGCCCTGTATACCCTGTATGCCCTATACGCCTAAAGGCGTGGAAAAAGGAACCTTTACTTTTTTGTTAACTCACTTGCTCACCAGCAGTGTTTATCCCCACCTAGCTCACCAACGGTTTATATCCTGTGATTTGTCTCCGCAGCCATGTCATTTTTCAACCATGTGAACCTCATCTATGGAGCTGTCTCTGAGTATTGCACAGCTGAAACCTGTTCCTCTATGACAGCTCCAGATAATGTGTAAGTGCATGCTTTGTGTTTCTCTGTAGTAAGTCTGTTTTAGGAATTACTGAGTAGGAACAAGCACTAGGCAAAGACCAGAGGTAAACAAGTACTGGGCAAAGACCAGGGGTGTAGGTTTGTGAAAGCATGTGAACCTTATCTATAGAGGTGTCTCTGAGTATTGCACGGCTGAAACCTGTTCCTCCATGACAAATCCGGATAATGTGTGAGTGCATACTTTGTGTTTCTCTGTAGTAAGTCTGTTTTGGGAATTACTGAGTAGGAACAAGCACTAGGCAAAGACCAGAGGTGTAGGTTTGTGAAAGCATGTAAGAAAACATATAATTCTGAGAAAAATAATTTCTCCTTATGGTGCTCTTTATCCCTCACTGTAGCATAGACCATCTACCAACTGGTGCGAGGTCATCCTATTGCTTGCTATTGCATGAAGGTCACCCACCATATTCTCCCGACCTCTTTCTCTTCACTCTGTAATTCTCTTCCCTGTGTGTGTTTTTGTTGTGTGTGCATGTGTGTGTGGGCGGGGAGGATGGGGGGGGGGGGGGGGGGGGGGGGGGCGTCTGCATTTATTCCTTCCTGTCAGTTAAAATTGCACCATATTCACACCAGGTTTTCTCTGTTGATGTCTCATCCCCTTGATGGTTAACTGGTGAACAAATGTCCGATGAAGTCAGATGTGTCAGCCAAAAGGCTCAAATATCATAGCTGTTCTGTAATCAAGCACAGCGCAACTGTGAAGAAATATCACCCAATGTTAGTATCCTGACTTCGCGTCTAAAAATTGAACACAAAAGTTGCACCCAAAAAAAAAACAGACAAAAGTGAACTTAATAAAAGTTTATTAAAAACATAGTTTTACTTCTGTGAGAAAGAAATATAATTGAATTAGGTGTGTATATGTAAAATATGGTTACAGTTTTATGAACAGTTCTGTGAAAATGTTACAATATTAATTTTTTTAATCAGCATTACCAAATCATGAACCTTTGTTACAAAATTTATTTTACAGACAGTACTTCTGGGTTGATGATAAAGGCAAGAAGACCAAACAGACAGCTCCACAGTATATAGACTATGTCATGACTCATATACAGAAAGTCATTAACGATGAGTCTATTTTCCCTACAAAATATGGTACGTACTTCTCAGGGTTTCTATTCTGTTTATCTGCAGACACCCAGCAGCCAGTTTTCCACAGTTCTTCATTTGTTTGTTTTCAGAAATAATACTCAAGGTTTGATGTGTGTTGTGAGTGTATGTTATCTGGCAAACTAGTAGCTCAGTGGTTAGTATTTATTGTCTTGAAACCTACCAACCCCTCAGTCTGTCAACCCACCAGCACCTCACCCCACCAGCCCATTGATCAACAAGCTGCTTAACCCACCAGCCTATCAACCCACCAGCCCCTCAACCCACCAGCCCATTGTTCCACAAGCCGCCCAACCCACCGGCCCATTGTTCCACAAGCCGCCCAACCCACCGGCCCCTCAACCCACCGGCCCATTGTTCCACAAACCGCCCAACCCACCGGCCCCTCAACCCACCGTTCCACAAGCCACCCAACCCACCGGCCCATTGTTCCACAAGCCGCTCAACCCACCGGCCCATTGTTTCACAAGCCGCCCAACCCACCAGCCCATTGTTCCACAAGCCGCCCAACCCACCGGCCCATTGTTCCACAAGCCGCCCAACCCACCAGCCCCTCAACTCACCGGCCCATTGTTCCACAAGCCGCCCAACCCACCAGTCTGCCAGCTCATCAACCCACCAGCCCCTCAACCCATCAGCCCATCTGGGGGTCCGTCTCTGCCTGTCTTTACTGCCAATTTTGACCACTGTTCAGGGTGGTGTAGGACAAGGAGATCTTGAGTACTTGATGGATGATGTGGTCGGATTCATGCCTGGTCACTTTTACTTCCCTTTTGCTACCCAATTTAGGTTATAAACAAAAGAAAAGCATATAGAAAAAAAAACCAGATGGAAAACTCTTACATCTCCTATCTAGCACTGGCCGGTTTGTTTGCACCTTATGCTTTATAGGTAGTATTTTATCGTATTTTGGTTTTAACATTATGGCGTGACATTTAGTCATATATTAGAAAGTATTATTATGTTTTTAGTATATTATGGCATAACATTTTGTCATATATTAAGAAATACAGATATATTTAAAACACACGATATCACAACATTTGGTCATGTCTTTAAATTTACAGTTGTGGTTTAGCATATTATGACATGACATTTAGTCAAATATAAGGAATTATAGTTATGTTTTCTTTGACATTCAGGCATATATTAAAATGTATAGTTATTTTTTAATGACATTTAGTCATTATTAGGAAGCAGGTTATGTTTTTTATAACATTTCGGTAAAATTTTAGGAAGCAAAGTTATGTTTTAGCATACTATCATGAAATGTAATCATATATTAGTAAACACTGTTTTGTTTTAGCCTATTATATCACGAAATGTTAGGGTTTTATTGGAATTGCTATATTTTTTTTTTTTACCTTGTCATTACATTTAACAGTAAAAAAATGTCCATGGAAAGGCTGCAAGAGGGAGTGACCAAAAGAAATAAAATCAGGAATAAAGTTATAAGAGAAAAAGTTGACACAAAACCAGTACAAATTTACACAACCAGGACAGGTTTGTGCACTTAGAGAGAATGCTTTGGAATGTCATACCATGTAAGACATACACCAAAAGAGGAGAGGGACATAGAGCAAGAGGTAGACAAAGAACAATATGAAAAGATAATATCAGAGATCTCTACAACTGCACAGTGTGTCAATATGTAAGGTACGAGAAGAGAAAGAAGCAGAATCTTATATCCCCCTCAACACCAGAATTTTTAAAGCGAAGAAGAAGGCGATCATTACATTTAGCAGTACAGAATTTCATTGATTCATACTTGACAAATTTTGATGTTCCATTTAGTAATGTGGTGACCGACTCACTCTTTTCATTTTTTAAATTCAAACAGGAAACCCCTTTCCTCCTGATCTTGAAGCCACAGTCAAGCGAATCTACAAGTATTTGTTCCATGTGCTAGCTCATCTATACCATGCACACTACAAACTGCTGCGTCAGCTGGATCTGCATGCACACCTCAACACCCTCTTCACACATTTTATGGTATTCACCTCCAAATTTGACTTGGTTCAGGACAAGGAGTCAGACAACCTTCTGCTTCTCTTTTCACTCCTGCTGAAAAACTTAGCAGACCCCAGTCAGAATCCTAAACTCCGGGAGGGGCTAGGTTTAGGGGATGCTGTGTTAGGGCCACCTCACGATAAATCTACAGATATATCCAAGACAGTTGAAGACTCTGACAAATCAACAGCAGAAGTGACAACCACAGAAACCATCCAGGAATGCAACAATGATGGCCGTAACCTCCCTGCCTGTGATAAAGACTCTGGCTGCCATATTGATAATGGTACCTCACAACATAATGAACTAAATCGAATGTCACTCTCCCTCTCACTTTCCTCCCATCTGTCTTCTCATGAAGGAAAGGAGTTAGAGGGTGATATGATTGAGTCAGACCCTTCCAGATCTCCATCAGAATGGTTGTCTAACCTCCAGCTGTCTGCCACCTGACAAGAGCTAGCTCCTTCATCTGATGCCACACATCTCATATCATCTGCAATGACATCATGGTTAGCAAGGACACTACTGTTAGAAGTAGAAGTGTCTTTTTGTCAACACTGAATTGTTCCCTGAGCTTCAATTAAACAAAAGACGTGAGGTTTCCTGCTAATTCACTTGGTTGGAATGAACCAGATACAACACAGTGCAGCCTGATAACTCATGACTTCATAAACAGTGCTACAAAGAAGCATAATCTGTTGTCTTTATTTCGGTCCTGGAATGTTGCACAGCAGATGTCCAGGTGAGGAACTAACTACTACAAAAAATCACAAGGTCATTACCTTCATGGAGACTGAATAAATACATTGAAAGTAGCGGTTTTGAATCACGATTTACAAATTTCTCTGGCTAAATGTAGAAAAGTAAGAACACATAATGTTTTGATTGGGATTCGTTACTTTTAAAGAGGTGGTATACAGTGGAAATGGCCATTAGGGAAAGCAGATTTCTTTGGCATCCCCTGACCAAAAGTAGAAAAGTAAGGAAACACATTACCAATTGGTTGGGACTCATAGCAGAAGCCCTTTGTTCAGCATTGTTTGGGCTTGAAAGAGTGCAGAAATGAAAACTCTCTTCAAGAACAGCCTATTTAACTATTTGTCTCCCAACTGTTTCTCCATTAGAAAGCTTGAACTTTGAATACCAATGGCTGGAGTTAACACTGTTTCACCTTTAATCCACTGTCACAGAACCAAAACCATTGTTGATTCCATTGCTGCAATGTGGACATTATACATTTAATTCCTACGTGGGTTCTGGGGCCCCATTGTGAGGAAAACAAGAATATACCCACTGCCTCCTCAACCAGCGTGTTGTAGGAGTCGATTGATTGAAGGCATCCTTTAAAGTTGGTGTATCTGCCTGAGAGGCAAGGAACCAAGACTCTGCATCCACATAAACCAGATTTGTAAAATGGATATGCACACAACCCTCTGATTCTGGAGCCAGACTAAAGTCCAGAGGCGGACGACCAACCAGAACTTTCCGCTGCAGTTTACGGCTGGTAAACTCTTAAGAAGAAGAAGATACACTTAAAAGGTGCATGTTCCATGGAAAGTGAATACCCTAAAGGGTAGCCTACTCTGCATGAGTTTATCCACAGCCTCAAGCCAAGGGAAGTGTGGAATGTTTGATGTGTACATCTAGACCCGCTACTATATATGCATCTACTGTTTAACTGCTTGTACTCCTAAATAGAAGCACACACATTAATTACATTTTTGACCCTGACAAGGGTTTTGTGAGTGGCATCAATGACGGGCTTGGCTGCTTCGGGATGGTGTGCCTGGCGGCTGCCTTGGGGCGCTCAGTGGCAGATGTGTCACAGAAACACAGGCGTGATGATACGCTGCAATGGAAAAAATAAATTGGAATACCCAGGCAAAGAAACACAGTGCCAATACAAAAGGAGCTGGAAATGTTTGGTCTTTTTACAAATAACGAACAAACTGCTTGTACGCATAAACATTTTTTTTTTGGGTGCATTGCTGATGTATGTTTGTGAGATATTATGCTGCACATGTTCACAGCGAGTGTATTGGCTTCAAGATGCTAATTATCTTTCAGGTCTTGTAAATATATATAGTTCTATTACTATGTGCCCAGTATTTCTAAAGCCATGTAAGAGGGTTTCTTTTTACTTGTCTGTGCAAATACATGAACATGAAAGCTGAACACCAGGAGAAGCAGAAAAGGCATTTGATAGGCATCCGACTGCAGAGACAATATTTTATGGATAGAAGAATTACCTCTTTATGTGCTTAGATCAGGAGCCACGGTAGTCTTCTTCTTCGCGTTCACCAGCTGTAAACTCTGGCGGAAGGTTCTGGTTGCTCGTCCACTACTGAACTGCAGTCCTGCTCCAGAAGCTGAGTGTTGCGTGTGCATCAGTTTTACAGATCTCATTCTCTTGAATACAGACTGTTGGTTCCTTGCCTCTCCGGCAGATGCACTCCGACTTCAAAGGAAGCTCCCCAATTAGTCGACTCTTACGACATGCTTTTGGGGAGGCAGTGGGTCTATTCTTGTTTTCCCCACAATGGGGCCCCGGAAACCACAAGGGGGGCCATGGTAGTGTAGTGGCTGGACATTTGCCTGATGACCTGAAGGTCTTAGGTTCGAATCTGCACCACGCCAAATTATTTTGATCATTTGGAAACAAAATTGGCATTGGCTATCAGGTCGATCCAGCCTAAATTGGGTACTTGGAAAGTTCTGAAAAGTAAAGTTGGCAGGGGTCACGCTGACCACATCATCCACTGAATATCGATTAGTCTAAATATATCAGTCTGGCATCATATGCCCAGTGCAGCACTGGCATGGGAAAAGTCCTTGACTTTACCGTCTGCTTAGGCAAGCAGCTGGTGCCGAGGTAAAATATTCAACCACCAGGGTATTCAAAACAATGTTTTCCTGTTATAAATTTAAATAATGCAGACACATACAATACATTTCACCATTTATTGCCTGGCATATTTTGCTGTACCTCGTCAGGTGAGTTACTATCCACTCGCTTCACTGTTGGTTGTGGGAGGTGATGCTTCAGAAATTCAGAACTATGTTTTCACTTTGTAAATTTAAATAATGTGGACACACACAATACGTCACCATTTATTGCCTGGCATATTTCGCTGTACCTCGTCATATGAGTTACTATCCACTTGTTTCACTGTTGGTGACGCTTCAGAAATTCAGAACTATGTTTTCCCCTTTGTAAATTTAAATAATATGGACACAAACAATACATTGCGATTGTTAAAGCTGTTAAGAAAACATGCAGAAATTCAACATACATCAGAAGTATATGAGAAGTTGAAATGGTCTGCTTCATGTTATCACAGTCATGAACAAACAAAGAAAATAAATGTTGCTGTTAGGAAGCCTTCATCAGCATGTGACACAAATGGACAGTCATGGCTTTATTTCCCCCTGACAGTATGAATTTTTTTTTTTTAAGGAATCAAATTTTCAATGCTCCAAAATAGACAGTTTTTGTTATGTACCTGCACTTTGGAAATTTTTTTTTTTTTTAGCAAGTTTATGTTGAGTACCTGCAACTTCCTAAAATGGGTACCAGGATGGGCTGTCCTGGGAAAGTAAAGACAGCCGGCGTAATGCTGACCACATTACCCACAGAGTGCTAATGGTCTGTAAAAATATGGGACGCTCTGCCCATATGCCCGATGCGCCGAAAGGCGTGAAAAGGGATCTTTACTTTTTTTTTTTTTTACTTACCTGCAACTCTATATCCAGAAGAAAAAACCCTGGATACAGTTATTACCAAAAATACACACAATCACATATCTGCGAGTTAGGGTTTCTGCTGGAAATATCTTCTTCTTCTTCTTCGTGTTCACCAGCTGTACACTCTGGCGTAAAGTTCTGGTTGTTCGTCCACTTCTGGACTGCAGTCATGCTCCAGAACCTGAGTGTTGCATGTGCATCAGTTTTTCAGATCTGATTCAATTGAATGCAGACTGCTGGTTCCTTGCCTCTCAGGCAGATGCACTCCGACTTCAAAGGAAGCTCCCCAGTTAGTCGACTCTTACGACATGCTTTTGGGGAGGCAGTGGGTCTATTCTTGTTTTCCCCACAATAGGGCCCCGGAACCCACACGGGGGGCTGGAAATATCTGTCACACATCTCATGGATCTGAGATTGTTTTCCTGCAGTAGTGATCTTCTTCTTCTACTTCTTCTTCTACTTCTTCTTCTACTTCTTCTTCTACTTCTTCTTCTACTTCTTCTTCTTCTACTTCTTCTACTTCTTCTACTTCTTCTTCTTCTACTTCTTCTTCTACTTCTTCTTCTACTTCTTCTTCTTCTTCTTCTACTTCTTCTTCTACTTCTTCTTCTTCTACTTCTTCTTCTACTTCTTCTTCTTCTACTTCTTCTTCTACTTCTTCTTCTTCTACTTCTTCTTCTACTTCTTCTTCTTCTACTTCTTCTTCTACTTCTTCTTCTACTTCTTCTTCTACTTCTTCTTCTTCTACTTCTTCTTCTACTTCTTCTTCTACTTCTTCTTCTTCTACTTCTTCTTCTACTTCTTCTTCTTCTACTTCTTCTTCTACTTCTTCTACTACTTAGTGTTCACTGACTGTAAACTCCAGAAAAGTTCTGCTTCTTCATCCACTTCTGGTTTTGTTTTTGCATGCCCATCTGTTTTACAGATCTGGCTTACTTGTAAGCAGACTGTTTGTTACCCACCTCTCAGGCAGATGCACTCTTGACTTTGAAGGAAAAGACCCCTAAGTAGTCGCCTCTTATGACAAAGGTGCACTAGGTCTGTTCTTTTTTGTTTTTCAGTATCCTAATATGGGGCCCTATATCCAACACGGGGATAACTTGCGATAATTATCACGTATCCTATGGTGACTTTAGGAGTCACTGTGGCGTTGGCAGCTAGACACCCACCAGCGGATTGGAAGGTCGTGGGTTCGCGTCCTGGTAGAGCCTGACTTTTTTTTTTCAAACTTGACCTTGACTCCCAGGTTGACCCAGCCTTGAGTGGGTACCAGGTGCAGTCCTGGAAAGTAAAAGCGGCCGGCGTGATGCTGACCACATCACCCACCAATTAGTTTTAGCCCTATATTCCCAATACGCCTAAAGGCGGGGAAAAGGGACCTTTACTTTTTATGATGAGTTTACATTGATGGATATAACCCACTGCTGTCACCCGTGTGGGTTCCGGGGCCCCATTGTGGGGAAAACAAGAATAGACCCACTGCCTCCCCAAAAGCATGTCGTAAGAGTCGACTAATTGGGGAGCTTCCTTTGAAGTCGGAGTGCAACTGCCGGAGGGGCAAGGAACCAACAGTCTGTATTCAAGAGAATGAGATCTGTAAAACTGATGCACACGCAACACTGAGGTTCTGGAGCAGGACTGCAGTTCAGTAGTGGACGAGCTACCAGAACCTTCCGCCAGAGTGTACAGCTGGTGAACGCAAAGAAGAAGAAGAAGAACCCACTGCTTTATTTACAGATAATGATCACATGTAGGTTTTGAGCATTTCATTGTAAGTGACAACACGGAAATTCACATCATGTTCACTAGTTTGTCAGTATGTCATTACCTCTGTTAACATTTAGCATCTTTTTTGTTCACAACTTCTGGAGTGGATTGCCTGACTAAGGCGACTTGTAGTTCTTTTCACAGTTCACTAAAGAAGTCTAAAATAACTTAATTTGTCAAACTGACAGATTAGATTGAAGAAGGAAAGAAGAGTGCCATGAATAATTTAATCAGTCGTATCATTTGATTTAAAAAGCAAAGGGGTTTATTCAGTTATGACTGAGTAATGAGTTGGGTCTGGCGTGATGCTGACATCACCCATCTTGTGCCGATTTGTCTATAAAAATATAGGTCTAGCCCTACATGCCCTATACACTTAAAGGCGTGGAAAAAGGTCCTTTACTTTTTTCATTCATTCTTTTTTTTTAAATGAGTATCTTCACGACACTCCGGATACGTGCAGGGGTGCTCAGATTCCCCCTTCAACATACAAGTCAGCGTTCTGTGGTTAATAGTGCCAGTCCTGTGCTAGTGAACCAGACTTCTTGTACGTCTGGTTGTGCTTCTCCTGCCTGGCCGTGCCAGTGTTTACTCCAAAATCTTGCATTCTTAGCAGTGATGTGGACATGCCACTCCTGAAGTCCTCCTCTTGCCCTGTCACTCTAAGGACATTAACAGTGTCAGCACAGACCATAGGCCGCCCATCTACACCTAAGGTAGAACCTACCAGTCTGTCAGCTCTTTTATTGTCAGCAGCACCTGCATACCCTGCGGCAAAGATGAAGGTAACTCCACCCACAGTGGAGTTTTGCAATGACTCAATCCGTTGTCTTTGTCATTAGAAATTGAACAGTAATGTTATAAAAAATCATGTACAGTTGTTTAATAACAACATACATCATGTATAAATTGTCCAGTTAAGACATATTTTGTTTCAAATAATGACATAGATAATGTATATAATCTCTAATACTGACAAAGATCATGTAGATAATTTTTCATAATCATAGAGCATCACACAAGAACTTCTAGTCAGCACATTGTGAATGATTTATTTTTGCTGGAATGTATTTTTCTGGGTACAGCACACATCATTTCATCTCCATTAATTCAGCCCCACACTTGCTTGTTTAGTGATTTACTATTGCTTCCTATTCACATACTACACTTTATACATAAATGTCTTTTTTGAAGTCATTAGAATAATTATTATATTTATTCACCATTCGAGCTTATTTTCATTGATGCACTTGTAGTTACAAAATATGAATTTGAAATGGTTGCTCTTCATATTGTATAATACAGTCTTAGTCTCTACAGCAAGACTGAGGTACCTTTAATCCTCACCTGCTGGAAATCCTCCTTGTGGATAATACCAGTGAAATCACACTAATTTACTAGTAATGTCCTGCTAAGTCACTGGTAAATTAACACTATTTCAGTAGTAAGATTATACTAGTATACTGGTGAAATCATTCTAATTCACTAGTAAAATAACACTTTTGCTTGTAAAATCACTTTTACTAGTAAAATCATTCTGATGCACTGGTAAAATTACACTGGCTCAGTAGTAATGTCACTGTGGTCTGTCAGTAATTGTCTGTAATGAGCGCCATATAAAATGTCTTAGCATTGCTCACCACAGCTAACCTTTCGCAGATGCAATAACAAAGTATTCCCTTGTGGGATACAATTTTTTGCTATTTTGAAGCCCCACCCTGGCTCTTGCCAGGGGTCGCAATATAGCCCGGCCATAGATATGGCCTAATGGCTGAACGCGATTTCCGGTACTTCCAGCTAATCCAGCTGCTTTTTTTTTTAAATAGTTTCTTTTATTAGCATCCAGTTGGGAGACGCTGTGGTGTAGCAGATAGATGCTTGCCTGCGAATCAGAAGGTCGAGGGTTCAAGTCCCGATAGAGCTGGAATTGTTTTCAAAATTGACCTTGGCTCCCAGGTTGACCCAGCATTAAATTAGAAATAGGTAAGGTCCTCGAAAGAAAACGCAGCCGGTGTGATGCTGACCACATCACCAACCAAGTGCTGATTGGTCTGTAAAATACAGGTCTAGCCCTATATGCCCAGTACGCATGAAGGCGTGGAATGAGCCTTTACTTGTATTCGGATTCAGTTGTGTACATGACTATGTTGTGTTAGCATAATGTTTACACCATGGATTGAGAAATGTACAATCCAGATGATGATTGGCATAATATGTGCATCATTAACTGGGTACTATGTTGATGGTGTATCTGTAGATGAGAAGTGTGTGTCAAAGTGGTGTTTCTGTTGACATAATGCATACATTTTTGAGTTTAGACTACATATCAACATGTCATAATACCATGATGTGTTCATCACTGAGTGAGACGTGCACATTCAGATCTCTTTGTATTGGCATCAAATATGGCCAGCAGCTGGTTTACGTGGGAGCTGGTGAAATAATTATGTAATAATTCTACTTGTGTAAAGCAGCCAACTTATGCCCGACTACTTCCATCAATGACAAACTCCATTTCTGGTAGCGATTGTTGGCTTTGGTGCCTCTAGCAACTGAAATTTGCTTTGAATGTGCATTTTTCTGGATTATCTCAGGATTAATTGTATGTTCCCCAGTTTTTCAGAGGGGACAGTGAGGGAAATTTCATTTGATTTTCACTGGCACCGGAAGGGAGCAAGTATGGGGAAACCTGATTGCAACGAAGTTGAAACCTCAACTAAGATTAAGACTAACTTTAAATTTGTACCAGGTAATTTCCTTTGAAGAAAAGACAGCCGAAGTGATGTTGACCAATCACCCATTGAATGCTGATTGGTTTATACAGAGATATGTTTAGCACTTTATGCTTGATGTGTCAAAGGCATGAAAATGGTCCTTTTTTTAAAATGAATTTACCCTTGCAGCTAACATATCTTCCCACTAGTAGTTGTTGGAACAGACAAAGCCACTTTGTATGTTTCTGTTCAGTCTCTTACACATGGTCATGAGGCATATAGTAACAGACAAGAGTATGGTGGTAATCTGTAAGTTGATTGTGTAGCTGTCTGATTATTAACAGTGAAATCAGTTTTGTAATATTGTTTTGCATAGCCCCTAGTAGCCTTTCTTTTTTTTCCGAAGAGTTTTCGCTAGAGCTCGGCCATATCACTGCTGCTGTAAACCCTTGCCTTTTTGTGGGCGTAGCTGCGGAAATTTATAGAGCGTAATGTCTGTAAGGAATCATCTTGATTGGACACAGATTACTTCCTTAGCTACCTCTGTCATTTTTCAGTTGTTTATAAAAGCAGTTCAACACGGCAGACAAATTGTAGCATTGATGAGGAGCGTCAGTTTGATTCAGTCAGGATCTGCCCATATTATAAATAGTATATTGTGGATAGTTTAATATAATGTTGAAACTTAAAACTGTTGTCAAGGAAGTAGACTTTTTAAAAAAAATGTGTGTACTTTGTCCAAAGTGGAGGTTGGCTGTAGTACCCTGCTGTCTTTGGGAATATTTCGTGGTGAGGCCTGTATCTTCCATAGTGCTACTCTTGTGCAGCTTTTCACAAAAACAGGTTTTTAAAAATTTACTGTCCGCTGCCGACAGTTTCAACTATAGTGCTCAAGCATTCCTTGTGTGCGTTCCGGGACTCCATTGTGGTGAAGACAAGAGTAGACACAGTGCCAACACCACAGGCATGTCATATGAGTTGACTAATTGGGGCATAATTTGAAATCAGAGTGCATCTCTGCCTGAGAGGCAAGAAACCAAAAGTCTGCATACAAATAAGCAAGATCTTTTAAACGGATTTGCACACAGTACTCTGGTTTCTGGAAAAAGTCTACAATCTGGAGGTGGACGAACACCCAGAACTTTCCTCCAAAGTTAACAGCTGGTGATCGGGGAGAAGCACTCAAGGATCGTGAAATTATTTAAATGCATTCGCTAGCCCTCAAGGCCACAGAGCCATGGCATTCTAGCATACATGTTTTCATTTAGTGAACAGACAGTGTAAGGTCTGTCACTGTGCTTTGTCACAGATGAATGCGGCAAGATCCTTTACACCAGGAAACTGCACTGGTAAAGTGGCTAGATGTTCACATGCCTGGCCAAAGATCTAGGAATCTAGGATCCGCATTGAAGTGGTTTGGTTTTTTTTTTTTTTTTTTTTTAAAGCCTTACCTTTGTATTTCACAAAAATCACAACATGTGAAACAAAATGTATAAGCCCCCGTGTGGGTTCCGGGGCCCCATTGTGGGGAAAACAAGAATAGACCCACTGCCTCCCCAAAAGCATGTCGTAAGAGTCGACAAACTGGGGAGCTTCCTTTGAAGTCGGAGTGCATCTGCCGGAGAGGCAAGGAACCAACAGTCTGTATTCAAGAGAATGAGATCTGTAAAACTGATGCACACGCAACACTCAGGTTCTGGAGCAGGACTGCAGTTCAGTAGTGGACGAGCAACCAGAACCTTCCGCCAGAGTGTACAGCTGGTGAACGCGAAGAAGAAGAAAATGTATATGGAATGCAGCTGGGAAAAAACAAGCAGAGACAAAGTCACCAATAAAGAAGTCAGATCAGTGGTAGTCACATTAAATGATTTCATAGAACATCAAAGAACCAAATGGTTCGGTAATCTGGCCAGAATGGAACAAAATAAGCCAGCAGCTTTAGCGCACTACATGGGAACAGCAGGCTACAAGGCAAGAGGTTGACCAAAAAGAGACGGGTGGAGGGAGTAAAAGAGACACTTCAGAAACACAATATGACATTAACCGGAGCTATGTAACTAGCAAAGGACCCCTCTCCTCACATTTTTAAGCATAAGCAGTAGCACAAAAGTAGAAATAAGAAGACCGTGGCATTCTAGGTTCACCCAGCCTACAGAGGGTACCTGGGAATTCAAGGTGGCTAGCGTTGATGACATCACACACCGAATGCCGATTCCTGGATATAATGAAGGTTTAGCACTAAATGCCCACTGCGCCAAAGACGCACTTTAACTTACAGGTGAATTGACTAGGCTCAGATAACTCTAGCTTTCTAAGTAAGTGTCCCACAGCAGCAGTGATTGGCCTTGGGGTTTTATTTTAATGAAAAGAAAGGTGTGTAATGGTGGATAATAAATTAGATCTGCAGGTAAGCAGAACAGAACATATCAAATGTAAGAGAAATATATTAGGGCTGAGGGTAAGCAGAATAGAACATATCACATGTAAGAGACATTCCTGTTGCCTGCTGTTGTTTTCAGAGATATTTGCACATTGTATGTCGGATGTACGGACAAATAGGCTACAGAATAAAAATATAAGAAATAGATATTTTATATTTTTCAATAATTCTTTGAGTCCTCCCAAAAAAAGCACATAATATGCTGTCTTATTATTTTTTTTTTAATTTGGTCATAACGCATTCAAGATATTTGGCTTGTCCAATGGTCACTATTACTTTTATATTACAGCTTTGACGGTAACCCATTGGTGAATTTTAATCACACATATTTCCTCCTACAAAATTGTGTGTGTGTTGTTGTTTATGTTTTTTTGGAAAGTTTTTTCGGGAATTTCCTAATTTCAGGTCACTGGAATTTTTTCTCTATGTCTCCGAAGCAACAGGGGGAAAAAAGTGGGCAATTTTAGCATCATATATTGTCTTTCTTAAAACAGTTGTTTCCTGTCTGTGCTTTCTGCAAGTTGGACTCAGTTTGTGCCTTAGCTGTTGATAATTTTCTGCTTTTTGCTTAAATAAATAGTTGGGTTAACTGCTGTTTTATCAGCTGTTTTTATTGACTGGAAGATGTGTATCAGCTGTTTTGTTGACTGGAAAATATAGTTGTGTCAGCTGTTTTCTTGGCTGGAAGAGATAGCTAATGTGTTCTTGGCTGTAGGAGATAACTATCAGCTGTTTTGTTGGCTGAAAGAGATGGCTGTATCAGCTGTTTTGTTGGCTGGAAGAGATGGCTGTATCAGCTGTTTTGTTGGCTGGAAGAGATGGCTGTGTCAGCTGTTTTGTTGGCTGGAAGAGATGGCTGTATCAGCTGTTTTGTTGGCTGGAAGAGATGGCTGTATCAGCTGTTTTGTTGGCTGAAAGAGATGGCTGTATCAGCTGTTTTGTTGGCTGGAAGAGATGGCTGTATCAGCTGTTTTGTTGGCTGAAAGAGATGGCTGTATCAGCTGTTTTGTTGGCTGAAAGAGATGGCTGTATCAGCTGTTTTGTTGGCTGGAAGAGATGGCTGTATCAGCTGTTTTGTTGGCTGAAAGAGATGGCTGTATCAGCTGTTTTGTTGGCTGGAAGAGATGGCTGTATCAGCTGTTTTATTGACTGTAAGAGCTGGTTTCTTCAGCTGTTTATCTGACTGGAAAAGACGACAAGTGTTTCGATTATTTTGTTCAATTATTAGAATGGCTTTTTTGGCTGTTTATTGTTGCTTAACTACCTGATTGCTAAAGCTTAGGCTGTTTATTTGTATCTGGCAAATTTTAGTATTTTCATATTAAAGTTATCTGATTGATCTGTGTACAGGTTATCAGCCCATGTTATAAGTTAGCTGACAAATGTAACCACAACCAGACAGATTATGGTTGCTGGTTTGATTTTAAACACTAATGATATTTGTCTTCTTCTTCTCCCTTTCCTCCTCCTTCTTGTTGTTGCTGTTGTTGTTGCTCACCAGCATTAAACTGTTGCAGTAAGTTCTGTTTGTTCAACCACTTCAGTCTTGTTCCAGGGCTTGAGTTTTGCGTACACATCCATGTTATCATTTTACAAATCTGGCTTAATTGCCTAGCACTTTTGGTTTTTCGCCTTTCAGGACGATGCATTCCTACTTTGAACCCCCCCCCCCCTCCCCCTCTCCTAATTACTTTACTTTTACGACTTGCTTGTAAGAAAGTGATGGGATATTCTCGTTTCCCTCCCCCATGGAGGCCCGGAACCCACTTGGACAGTTTATGATATCTGAGAAAGGCTGTGGAAATGACCATAAAAGGTTAAATCAAGAATCAAAACTAAAAAGAGCAGATAAGATTGTTTATACCCTTAGAGAGAATGCCCTGTGACATCTACCAGACAGACACAATGCAGCAGATAAGATTGTTTATACCCTTAGAGAGAATGCCTTGTGACATCATACCAGACAGACACATTGCACAACTTTTTCTCAGTTTAATCCAAGTGGTAGTTCAAGTCACTCATGAACGAAATATGTTTGAGTAATTCACTCATATCACTGTAGCCATGTAGGTATTTAGATACATGCTTGCGACATTCACATGTTAAAATTCAGAAGTAGTTTTCACTTGGTTTGACTTGAAAGTTTACAAAAAATGCATGTACTGAACACATATTTCTTCTTTTGTTGTTTATTTGTTGTTGTTGGCTTGTTAAGAGTTGCTGGTACTTGTTCTTACACTTAATTTATTATATAACAAATAACCGGCATATTAAAAATATATTTTTCTTCTTTTCTTATTTGATTGATGTAATAGAGTTGATGAGACCTGTTGGTACACTTACCTTTAACATAACATGCCACTGAGACAACACATTGAAAACGTATTTGGTCTTATGGTTATTTTTTGATTTAGCAGTGTGTACATTTTGGATGCCTGTTGTCACATAACCTGCAAGAATGTTGCAACAGGTTTGTACGGAAACTGAATGAACTATATATACAAGTTTCAGGAGAAGCACACACAAACAAATTTGTCTAAGAATTCAGGGGCTTGATTTGATTTGAACAACTGATCAACATCATGGCACAAGGGTAGTTACCTATAAGTGCCCCTTGATAGACAGATCCATTCTTTCTGACGGTTAACAAGCATTTAATTTTGCCAGCTAGAGTTGGGGATGTTGCCTATCGACAGCAACCGCTGACTGGAGTAATTTTTACCAACGGGAGGTTTGTTATTGCATCCTGCAGTAATTGGAGGATCACAAAACCTCTGTCGGGATAGATGATAGCCTATTTACAAGGTGGGGGGGGGGGATAAGGTTGGACACATTTTCCAAAACAGTGGGTTATCTGGTGGTATCTGTCGTGACACAGGTGAGTTACTTCATTTTCTGTGATCCAGACAGAAGAGCAGAGATGACGCTTCTGTGTCTCTATTTTGTTTTTTAATCCAGAAACCCTTTGGCTCGGGACTATGGATATTGCAACCCCTCGGCCTTGATTCCATAATAGACACCGTAAATCTGGGATGCCCGTGAACATTGTTGCACACGTAAAAAAATCCCTTGGCAGTTAGAAATCGAAAAGAGTAGACTAACAGCGCTACCCGGGCAAAATGTTAAGTAAAAAATTTACCCAAAGTATTTCAGGGTCCTCGCCAGTGCTACAGAGCCAGTGCACTGTGCTGAGCTTCTTCGAACTCAAACTTGAGTTAGAAGAACGCAGCACTTATGGGTTACTAAATGTGCACCACGGTGTTGATCCATTGTTCAAACTTCAAAATGCAAACCATCCCATAATTTAATTTCCAATTTATTTTTTAAATAAAACCAGGGTTCTATCCCAATATCTCCCCCAAACAAACAGCTGAATATTTTAGAAGGTGGCGATTAGACTGCATGCAGTCGTGCGACCTAGGATGCATGCAGTTGTGGGGTCTAGGTGCATGCAGTCGTGGGACCTAGGCTGCACTCCCTTGTGGGACGTAGGTGGGTTGGGGTTAGGCCAAGTTCTAGATGTTTTGGGGTAGTTAAAAGCATCAGAAAGCCAGGAAACCCGCTCTAACCACCCTAAAAAAAATTTGTGGACTGTCCTTTGACATCATCCTGGGGGTGGGGTGGGGGGATATTGGGAAAGTACCAAAACCACTTAATATCTACTGTTTTCTTAATAAATTCTTTCATATTTCCTTTAATTTTTATTTTCCTCTGTCTATCCTCTCTCCTCGGCAGCTGGGCAAAGGAAGAAGATGTGACAGTCAACTCATGCTGGGTACACCGAGTACTGAGACAGTGAGATGGCTGCTGCAATAGAGGATGTAGCATGAAAGAGTGAGCAGACGTGCTCGGATTTTGATATGGATAGCAAGTAACAAGTAGGTAATTGTCAGATGTGAATAAAGGATTCCAGAAATCAACACATAGAAGAAAATCAGCACCCTCCTTGCATAAGAGAGATTAAAATGCAGCACACAAAGGAATATCAGAAATCCAAGAAAAACTCAGGTATGTTTTGCCTACACAAGCTTTGTTGAAGAATTCTATGGAGACGTCTACAGGGCAAAACTGACCACAAGAGTATACTTTAGGCAGATATTCACATGGCAAAACTGACCACAAGAGTATACTTTAGGCAGATATTCACATGGCAAAACTGACCACAAGAGTATACTTTAGGCAGATATTCACATGGCAAAACTGACCACAAGAGTATACTTTAGGCAGATATTCACATGGCAAAACTGACCACAAGAGTATACTTTAGGCAGATATTCACATGGCAAAACTGACCACAAGAGTATACTTTAGGCAGATATTCACATGGCAAAACTGACCACAAGAGTATACTTTAGGCAGATATTCACATGGCAAAACTGACCACAAGAGTATACTTTAGGCAGATATTCACATGGCAAAACTGGCAGCAAGAATATGTTCTAGGAAGATGTCTTCTTCTTCTTTGTGCTCACGGCTACAAACTCCAACAGAAAGTTCTGCGTGTTTGCCCACTTCTGCACTTTAGTCCTGTTCCAGAATGAATGTTGTGTGCACATCTGTTTTACAGATCTGACTCAAAAGCATGCAACTGTTGGTTTCTTGCCTCTCAGGCAGATGCAATATGAATTCAAAGGAAGCTCCCAATCAGTCGACTCTTATGACATGCTTGCTAGAGAGGCAGTGGGTCTATTCTTGTTTTCCCCCACAATGAGGCCCCAGAACAATGTGTGGAATAAACAAATATAAAAAAAAAGAGGTGACAAATATACAGGGCCATTTCTATGCAGAGCCAGCACTGACACTCATTAGGCTTCACTGTTTCAGCATTACTATAAAAGACAACATGTGGTGTGTACTGACACCCTTTTCAGACCTTTGTGGTGAGTACTGTCACATGTACAAATGTACACACATACACACACATGTATATGTATAGGAATATACAGAAACAATCATAAATAAACACACAGAAACATTAAACAATTAAATAGAAAATCTGTTGCAATAATAGAACATATTTCTTTTTCTATCCTGTATACTAAAAGCTTCGTAATGCCGGGGTTCCAGGTTCGATACCAGCTACGGGCCATACGCCTTGTGTTGGTTTCGACAGTGGTATCAAGGAACCGACCGTCCAGAAAGCAATGGCAAACTACTGGATGTAAATTTGCCTAGTGAAACCACACAACAGCCAGGGGCTGGTTCTGCAACGTCCTGTGAAGGATACGCAACTAACCTAATACTAAAAGCATACTTGGATATTCTGTCGTATGTTTTTTTTTTCGTTTGCTGTGACAGACTGCTGGCATTCGTAAAAGAAAAAATGGTAATTACATTTGTAAGTTTTCTCTCCTGCAGCAAAAGCATCCCATTATTTCTTTCCCAATTTATTTCTAACATAACCCCCCCCTCCCCCTTTCCCCTTAAATCAACTATCCTAAGACAAAAAATTAGCCACTGGATTTTACAGGAATTAATGCCTTTTAACCTGAGCCTGATACCAGTATTGATGCTCAATTCAAAAACTTCAATTTTTCCAGTATATCTCCCTAAACCAAAATTTATACTTCTTATATTATTTTTTTGTTTTTAAAAATTTGGTTTTGTAAAAATTGTTTTCTTCATAGGCCCCAGAACAATGCACCAGCCAACCCCTGTTTTCTCAGACCTGCCTGTGTGTATTATGCTGTAACAATTAACGGTTATCATCTAGTGAGCCCGGCTTGCTAGTTCAGTTGGTTAAAACTGACTGCGGCGACCGGGGGAAACTCCTTGTAGTCCGGGTTCACGCTGAGGGGTAGGCAGATAAGCCACATTTCTCCCAGATTTACGGTATCTATCATGGAATCAAGGCCGAAGGGTTGGAGTATCCATAGTACCAAGCAAAAGGGTTTACAACTCATGGTTTCTGGATATTTAAAAACAAAATCATCTAGTGAGAAAGAAGCTGCATGAACATCAAACGTTTAAGGATTAGCCTCTGTGTGTTTTTTCATGTGCCTCTTCATAGGCTGATAGTGACTAAAAGAAGAACTGCAAATGTTACATTTGTAAAGTTTCTCTCTCGTGTGTGTTCTCTTGTGACATTTTAGCTTGTCAGATTCTATATACGAAGCATCACAAATATCACACTTGAAAGGCCTCTCTCCTGTATGTCGTCTTTTATGAACCATAAGATCGCTGGATCCCATAAAAGAAGCATCACAAATATCACACTTATAAGGTTTCTCTCCAGTATGTACTCTCATATGAATCTTCTTATAGCAAGACTGACTGAAAGAAGAACCACAAATTTCACATTTGTAAGGTTTCTCTCCTGTATGAGTTCTCTTATGGCACTTCAGGGTCATACGTCGAGAGAAAAAGGCACTACAAATTTCACACTGGTAAGGTTTCTCTCCTGTATGTATTCTCATGTGGGGCTTTAAATCACCAGATCTTTTAAAAAGGGCACTACAAATATCACATTTGTATGGTTTTTCTCCTGTGTGTTTTCTCTTATGGTATTTCATATAACCAGCTCGTGCAAAAGAAGCACCACAAACATCACATGTATGAGGCTTTTCTCCTGTGTGTGTTCTCTTATGGGACTTAAGAGTCTGCACTTGTGAGAAAGAAGCACCACAAACATCACACTTGTATGGTTTCTCTCCAGTATGTATCATTTTGTGACTTTTCAGACTACCAATAGAGGCAAAAGAAGCACTGCATAAATCGCAACCATAAGGTTTCTCTCCTGTATGTGTTCTCTTATGTCGCTTCAGCTGACTAGTGTTAACAAAGGAAGCGTCACAATTATCACATTTGTAAGGTTTTTCTCCTGTATGTGTTCTCTTATGTTGTTTCAGATTACCAGCTTGAGTAAAAGAAGCACCACAATCATCACATTTGTAAGGTTTCTCCCTTGTATGTGATCCCATGTGAAACTTCAGATGGCTTGATACTCTAGACTCACCGACAGTAGAGTCAAGATATTTCATGATGTTTTGAGCATGGATGTTTTCAGCATTGATGTTCTGCGCATGGATGTTCTGATCATGGATGTTCTCAGCGTGGACGTTCTGAGCATGAATGTTCTGAGCATGCTGTACCGGTGTTTCTGTGTGTATTAACTGACAATTCTCATCAGTGAAAGATCGCTGCTCATTGCTTTGAATCACAGAACATTTACTTTCTAACATTTTACAATTTTCATAATGTAATGTCTTAAAATTATTCTCAAACATTCCTGATTCTGTGGTACAGTATCTTGGCATTTTTGTCTTATACTGCAGCCTGCTGTGTCTGTTATTTTACTGCGAATCTTGTCTTCACACAATATGTCGGCTTGGTTTTGTTCCGTAAGATCTAAATCTAAATTACTACACTTTTCTATTTGTGAATGTTCTATGCATTCCATACTGTCTTCTGAAAGTTCTATTTTTACATATTCTAGTAGTTTATTTTCCATCTTTTCAAAACCTTTTTGTGAATGCTTATGTTCACAAATGGATGGATAGACTTAAAAACAGATCTGCTTTCTGATCTTAATCTAGACTGTCTTCACACACTTCTGAATTTTCTATCTTCACACCTTCAGATAATTTACTTTCCATCTTATCCAGTTTTTGTGTGTGTGTTAATTAAATGCTCTATTTCTTATGATTTTTGTGTGTAAACTAAGTGAATCCCCTCCTGAAGGCTCCTTCTTGGTTTGTTGGGGCTGAGTGGTCTTGGGGCATGGCATCTACCTCGAGTGCTGGAGGTCCCAGGTTCAGGCCCCCTTGTGAAGGCTGGGATTTTTTCACATGGACTTCTAGTAATTACCCCTGGTCTCTGGGTAGTAATATCGCACGCCCGTGTGTACTGTTGAGCACGTTAAAAAATCCCTTGGCAGTTGAAAGAAATCTAAAAGAGTAGCAGTAGCCTAACAGTGCTAACCCAAGCAAAATTTTCTCGCTGATGCTACGGAGTTCGTGCACTGCGCTGTTATTTTTCGGACTCAGGCTTGAGTTAAAAGTAGAACAGAGAACTATCCTTGTGCCATGATGATTTTCCGTTGTTCAAACCTTAAAGCTAATCCGTCTTTACGGCACTCCAACTCCAACAAATAAATATTAAATAAGTAAATAAGCCGGCTCTCAAATAAGCCTACGCCTTCAAACGGTTAAAACAACACTTCACTTCAAAATGACTTGTGTTAATCGATTTATATAGCCCGAAAATGTAACAACAACAAAAACTGTAACATGTTTTCCTCAAAGGGGATAGTAGAATGGAGTTTAGTGTCCAATGTTTAACAAACAGACGTGTCTCGGTGACAATACCGACCAACATCAGTGAAGTTGACATTTTTGGCCAAGTAAGAAATACACGAATTAGTGTAAATTTAGGGAGCAGAAACTACCAGCAAACTGAACGCGAACACATAACTTAGAAGATCAATGCCTATTATGAATTGGAGCCAGGGCTACCAATGATGGGTTTTACCCCCTCCCCGAGATCTGTTTTTTTTTTTTAATTTGATACCTTGGTTTAAAATGTTGAAATCTGTTTTTTTTTTTAAATATATCATTATATAAAAGTGGGTAAATGTTTCATTTCGTAACTATAAAATTTGTACTTTTTAATAATCTATATTTTGTGTGTGTGTGTGTCTATGTATTGCTTGGGTTTTTGTTCAGCTTAGCTGGGGTTTTCACACAAAAAATCCAATTGGCAGTCCTGATTGGAGCAGTTAAGAATTACATCACAGCACTCGGGGCTTCTCGTGTGTGCTCCGTCCTCATATTCAGCATATTAAAGCCTGCGAAGGCTAAAAAGAAAAATATAGTCATACACAGTGCATAAATGAAACAGATGATTTGGCTTTATCTTTTCAGTTCGTATGTCATCACAGCCTAATGACCCCCCCCCCCTTTTCCACGCTAATTATACATTAAGGTTATTTGTTTTATAATGTTAGTGTTATTTGTTAAAAATAAAATAATGCGATTATTAATACAGATGGCTCTGTGCTGAGAGGCAGACTAGGTAGGTAGGTAAGTTGTACCCCACCAGGACATCACACAAGCGATAAACACCCAGTGACACAAAGTGCTACCATGCGGATGAGGATCACCCGTGGAGAGGTCCCAGAAACCCCGTTCAGCCATTAGGCCATATTAAAAGCCTTGCTATATTTAGGGCCCCCCACACAAAATAACTAAAATTTGCATCCCACGTGGGGATGACGATGATTGTTCGGAGGCAGACCGACAGACTGAGTTTCTACCACACCAGGGCATCACACAAGCGATAAACACCCGATGACACAATGTGCCACCATATGGATGCGGATCACCGTGGTGAGGTCCCATAAACAGCGTTCAACCAATTGGCCATATTTATGACCAGGCTGTATTGCGGCCCTTGGCAAGAGCCAGGGTGGGGCTTCAAATAACGAAAAATTTAATCCTAAAAAGGACTGTAAGTAATGTGCTGTTAGAGGCAGACCACGTTCATGGGGGTTCTTATCGAAAGCGAATGGATTTTCCTTAGTGCAACAAATCCTGTCATATGACATCACAAAATCTAATTTCAGAATGGAGGTGGAGGCAGTCACTGTAGTCTTCAGCTGCCTTGATGATTAGCTGTACACACATATCGTAATTGTAACCAATTCGCAGAGCATGATGAGAAAGCTGGAGACTGGTCTGCTCCGTAAAGAGCGGCAAGCATCGCTTCAGAGGTCTTTGGTAGTTAGTGTCTTTTAAATATTTTCTCAAGCATAGGAACAGTCAGATTGTATGGCTGGTTCTTCACAACTGGTTGTGAATTGATCACAAACTAGATGTTGTAAGGCCCTTTCAGGGTAAGTGAACAGTACGGATGCACGGATGAAGTGAGACGGCTACACAGTCAGACGGTACCATCGAATTGGAACTCTTAGCCCATTGCTGAAGAAGGGGAGGAAGCGCTTATGGTAATATCCAAAGTCCTGTGATGTCGATTCTCAAGAGTTGGCCACATTCGCCCTTACTAGCTTAAGTTAACAATGCTGTAATTGAGAGAATATTCTCTCTTGTAACTTCAGTTAAATTTAAAAACAAGAAACAAATTACAACTACATTTTCTTGATGCAGTTGTGAGAATAAGATCAGAACTATTGAATTAAACAAATGTTTGCAAAGACTTCTTCCCATCTGAGAAAAAGCTTTTAGATTGTACAATTGAAAAGGTTTACGCTGCATGTTCCACTTGTTCTAGTGTGGATGTCAGTCAGGAATTCAATCTAGAGCTTTTGATGTGAAGTGAGTACAATATTACATTTAATTTGTTTTTCTTGCTTATTTTAAGATCGACATTTGGCTAAAAAATGGCAACCCTGGCTGGAGGTTTGTGCTCCCTAAATTTACCTTTATTCGTCTTTTTCTAACTTCGCCTAGAATGTCTCCTATTGTGTGTCGGAATTGTCGCCGGCTCGTCTGTTTGGTAAATATCGGACTTCACTATCTCCTTAAAGTACAACATGTTACAGCTTTCATCATCATTTCTCGTTATGCATAGTAGCACATGAGGCTTCAGAGAGGACTTTTCATGCTTTCCTGTCCTGTGCAATCTTCAGTGCCGTTTTCCATGTTAAAGATGCCGCACTCAGGTCACTTTCCATCGTCCGTCTCCATGTGAGAACTTACAGCTTTGATGTTGTTAAATTATGGGACTATTTAAAGCGATTAACATAAGTTATCTTGAAGAGTTGTTGTAATCCACTTCTTATTTTTAAATAATTGAATAATTCCCTACCCGCAAAAGTGTGCTAATTGATTGTATATCGTATGGTTAGTTGCGTATCCTTTACTGAAGTCTGGGCTCTCCTAGCAGATTTGGACGCAAGCGGAACGGCTTCGGTCGGCTTAGTGGGAGTTCTCTCCCTTGGCTGCACTCAAAACAAGTAGCGGAAAAAGTCACGAATCAAATGACATACTTACCTATCATCATCTGTAGGGTTGCGTATGGTTGCGTCTAGGGTAACCTATCATCATACGGTTGCGTGTAGGGCTGCGTAGGGTGTCTATCATCATCCTACGGTTGCGTGTAGGGCTGCGTATTGCGTGTAGGGTTGCGTAGGGGTAGGGGTAGGGTTAGATGTGACAATTTTCACGTAGGAGGTCGAAATAGTGGCCGACAATCTGATGCTTGTGGGAGTGGCGCCACTGAAATTCTGCCAAATATGACACCAATAGCGGGCGGCTGGTGCCCAATCAGTGACGAATTGTCCGTGTCAGTAGCATCCACCGTCCGTCGACTGTTTGAGTGTGTATGTGACTGTGCGCGATTATAGGGAACTACGGCGTCAAAATTGTCACATCTAACGCTAAACCTAACCCTACCTCAAACCCTAACGCTAACCCTAACCCTAACCCTCACCCTACCCCTAACCTTAACCCTAACCCTAACCGCAACCCTAACGCTACCCCTAACCCTAATCCTACCCCTAACCCTACCCCTAACCATGCAAATTTATCGGTCATTAAAGCATACAGATCGGCAAAACACACAAAAAAAAAAAAGATTTCCCCGCAGCGTAAAAAAAAAACCCAGATCTGGGGGACACACCCAAGCATTGGCAACCCTGATGTCGACCTCACTGTCTTGTTTGATTCGTGACTCTTTCCGCTACTTGTTTTGAGTGCGGCTAAGGGAGAGAACTCCCACTAAGCTGACCGAAGCTGTCCAGCTTGCGTCCAAATCTGCTAGGAGAGCCGAAGTCTGAAGTTGCAGAACCAACCCCAACAGCGCCTGGCTGTTGTGTGGTTTTTCTAGGCAAATTTACGTCCAGTAGTTTGCCATTTCTTTCTGTGCGGTCATCTTTCTTGATACCACTGTCGAAACCAACATAAGGCCCATAGCCCGCAGCTGGGATCGAAACCGGCATCCAGGCATTAGGAAGCGTTCGCATCGACTTGGCCACAGAGCCGACTGTAATAATTATCATTATATATCGAATCCCAAAAGAAAAAGTACAAGTGAAGAACCCTTTTCCCTGCAGTAAAGGGCTAGACCTACATTTTATAGACCAAACAGCACTTGGGTGGGTGATGTGGTCAGCATCACGCAAGATGCTTTTGCTTCCCAGGATTGTACCCCCTCAAGAGTGGATCGACCTTAGAGCCAAAGTAATTTTTGAAAAAAGTCCGGACCCTGTCAGGACTCGAACCCACGACCTTCCTCTCCGCATGTGATCGTCTCGCCGCTATACCACGCCAGCTTTCATATAAAATAATAAAATTGTCTTTTGAGATTGATTAGGTATCTGATATTTTCCCGGTTGGTCTGCACTGAGATTTTTGTAACATCAGCGTTTTAGACCATATGCTACAGTCAGGAGGAAAGAAAACGACACATTATTATTCAGCTACAATCAAGTAGCAAGTCTTTGAATTATTATTATTATTATATTTTACAGAACATAAGTCGGCACACTTCCGAATACCGGTCCCAAATTATTCACTGTTAAAAAATCCCATTAACCCTTTACTACCCCTTGGGTCTCTGATGCTAAACCCTCTGGCACTGAATTAATATATTAAAATATATATAATATAATAATAATAATGCAAAGCAAATTAATCATAAGCCTAATCATCTTTTTTTTTTTTTTTAAATCGCCAGTAAAAGCAAAGTCTGTTGCCTGTCCTTTACAGGACATTACAATACAAAACCCCAGCAGTTTTTGGCTGTTGTGGTTTTTCTAGGCAAAGTTATGTTATGGTCATTAGTTTGCCATTGCTGCCTGAGTGATGGGCTCCCGATACCACTGTAGAAACCAACACAGGAGGGTCTGCTGCCAGACCAGATCTAAAATTGGACACACTTTACAGTTAACAATAGTGAACTAACATGAATATTCAGTATCTGAAATCACAGAACTACAGACATCCAAATTATAACCAGGAAGGTCAGAAAAGAATTTATGCGAACAAATTACTTTGAAAGAGAGATAATTGCTTGGGGGCTAGACATAGACTTCTGCATCACCACCTGAAATCACTTGGTCATAATAAAAAGCATTATCATTAACAATCTCATAAATTGATAATTAAATGCTAAATTTTAATTTAATGAAAGTAAAAATCAGCTTGTGAAATTGATTATTGTCTGGGAGTTCACTATTCTCCGACAGACTTTTGTGATAAGCATTTTATAAACTTGTTTACACCATTTCACCAAAACATATCAGTCCCTGCAAAATTGAGAGGCTTGTACATGTAAAATAAATGCATAAGATGTAAACTGATTAATACATGCCATATATTATCAGTGTTACATTATTAACCGGCTAACTTTTTATGTTTTGTTTACAGCTTATGAAATCAACTGTGTCTCTCTGCTGTTCCCAGCTCTGTGACAGAGTTATACAACTAAATGTAATCCAAAATACGATAATGTCAAGGACAGTCACCTGCTACTAAATATGGGCGACCAGAAATAAATACCAGCAAATATCGCGCTAGAGTGACCAGAAGTATTTACAGAATTTGTAGCTCAAGAGAAGAAAACAGAGCCGTGTTTTCAAGCAAATCCTGCCAACTCCATACATGAGCCTTTTTTGATTGCCAAGTGTTTTTCTAAGATGGAAAGTGAACTACTAGAACTTGTAAAGACAGAAGCTTCAACAGAGTGTGTTGATTATTTAGACCAAATTGAGAAAACAGAACTGTGTTTTCAAGACTGTCCGTCCACCTCCATTGTTGAGACCTTTGTGGAAGGTCAACTACTTGAACTTGTAAAGATCAAATATTCAAAAATGTGTGTAGAAAATTCAGATCAAAATCAGAACAGAGACTTGTGTTTTCAAGACTATCCTTCCACCTCAGTACTTGAAACTTCTTTGAATGGCCACATTTTTGATCAGATGGAAAGTAAATTACCTGAAGGTGTAAAGATAGATAATTCAGAAGAGTGTGAAGACAGTCTAGATCAGAAAGCAGATCTGTGTTTTCAAGTCTATCCATCCATTTGTGAACATAAGCATTCACAACAAGTTTTTGAAAAGATGGAAAATAAACTACTAGAAAATGTAAAAATAGAACATTCAGAAGAGAGTATGGAATGTATAGAACATTCACAAATAGAGAAGTGTGGTAATTTGGATTTAGATCTTACGGAACAAAACCAAGCCGACATTTTGTGTGAAGACAAGATTCGCAATAAAATCATGGACACAGCAGGCTGTAGTATTACGACAGAAATGCCAAGATCCTGTACCACAGAATCAGGAATGTACGAGAATAATTTTAAGACATTACATTATGAAAATTGTAAAATGTTAAAAAGTAAATGTTCTGTGATTCAAAGCAATGGGCAGCCATCTTTCACTGATGAGAATTGTCAGTTAATACACACAGAAACTCCGGTACAGCATGCTCAGAACATCCATGCTCAAAACATCATGAAATATCTTGATTCTACTGTCGGTGAGTCTAGAGTATCAAGCCATCTGAAGTTTCACATGGGATCACATACAAGGGAGAAACCTTACAAATGTGATGATTGTGGTGCTTCTTTTACTCAAGCTGGTTCTCTGAAACAACATAAGAAAACACACACAGGAGAAAAACCTTACAAATGTGATAATTGTGACGCTTCCTTTCTTCACATTGGTCATCTGAAACAACATAAGAGAACACATACAGGAGAGAAACCTTATGGTTGTGATTTATGCAGTGCTTCTTTTGCCTCTATTGGTAGTCTGAAAAGTCACAAAATGACACATACAGGAGAAAAACCTTACAAATGTGATAATTGTGATGTTTCATTTGTTCATCCAAGTCAGCTGAAACAACATAGTAGAACACATACAGGAGAGAAACCTTTTGGGTGTGACCTATGCAGTGCTTCCTTTGCCACTCTTGGTAATCTGAAAGGTCACAAAATGACACATACAGGAGAGAAACCTTACAACTGTGACGTTTGTGGTGCTTGTTTCTCAAGAATGCACACTCTTAACTCCCATAAGAGAACACATACAGGAGAAAAAATCTTTCAGTGTGGAATTTGTCATTCATTTTTTGCCCATGCTTCTAGTCTGAAGAGTCACATGAGAGCACATACAGGAGAAAAACCTTATATGTGCAATGTTTGTGGGGCTTCTTTTGCACGAGTTGGTAATATGAAAACCCATAAGAGAACACACACTGGAGAGAAACCTTACAAATGTGATATTTGCGGTGCCCTTTTTAGTAGATTTGGTCTTATAAAGCCCCACATGAGAACACATACAGGAGAGAAACCTTACAAATGTGACATCTGTGGTGACTTTTTCTCTCGACGTATGACCTTGAAGGGCCACAAGAGAACTCATACAGGAGAGAAACCTTACAAATGTGAAATGTGTGGTTCTTTTTTTGGTCAGTCTTGCTATATGAGGATCCACATGAGAGTACATACTGGAGAGAAACCTTACAAGTGTGATATTTGTGATGCTTCATTTATGGGATCCAGCGCTCTTGCGGTTCATAAAAAAAGACATACAGGAGAGAGGCCTTTCAAGTGTGATATTTGTGATGCTTCATATATAGAATCAGACAAGCTAAAATGTCACATGAGAACACACACGGGAGAGAAACCTTACAAATGTAACATTTGCGATTCTTCTTTCAGTCAGTATCAACCTATGAAAAGGCACATGAGAAAACACACAGAGGCTAATCCTTAATCTCAAAGCAGTGTTTTCCCATTGTAAATTTGATCAAAGAAGATACAAACAATAGATTGCAAAATTTATTGCCTGGCATATTTCGCTGTATCTGGCCAGGTGCATACTACTACAGTAACAATTACATAAATGAAGCAAATAAGTGAATTCTTTATAACTGAAGTACAGTTTCAACAACAATCAAACATGACTGCCTGTTTTTACTAGGACAGCCGTAAAGACAGAACCATATCAACGCATTACAAATCCTTCATTCATTAACTAATGGCAGAATGCTAAGATTTCTCAAAGCTTCTGCAATTCGTTACCTACGCCTCTAATCCTTAAACGTTTGATATTCATGCTACTTCTTTCTTAGTATCTGATAACGGTTGACTGTTGCAACATAATACACACAGGCAGGACTGAGAAGACAGGGGTTGGCTGCTGCATTGTTCTGGGAGCCCATGAAGGGGACAGTTTTTGCAAAAACAGACTTTTACACACACAAAATAATATTAGATATATACTTCATGGTCTTTGTATCTGTAGCAGAACCATCTGCAGCCTTGTTTGACATAACCTCTGTTAACGAGGGAGATAAACTAAAAAAATGAACAAACATTTTATTGTTTCTGTATGTTCACATATGAGTGTGTCTGTAAATTCCTAAATGTCTGTGTGCGTGAGTGTTCGTGTGTATGTGTGTGTCTGTACAAAAACATGTATTTGCAGGGCTTTTTCTTGGAAAAAAAAGAGCCATTACTCACCACAAAGGTATAAAAAGTGTGCCAGTACTCACCACTGAGGTATAAAAAGGGTCCCAGTATTCACTACAAAGGTATAAAAAGGGTGTTGTCACTACTCACCACAAAGGTATAAAAAGTGTGCCAGTACTCACCACAAAGGTATAAAAAGGGTGTCAGTACTCACCACAATGGTACAAAAAGGCTGTCAGTACTCATCACAAAGTTATAAAAAGGGTGTCAGTACTCACCACAAAGGTATAAAAAGGGTGTCAGTACTCACCACAAAGGTATAAAAAGTGTGCCACTACTCACCACAAAGGTATAAAAAGGGTGCCAGTACTCACCACAAAGGTATAAAAAGGGTGCCAGTACTCACCACAAAGGTATAAAAAGGGTGCCATACTCACCACAAAGGTATAAAAAGGGTGTCAGTACTCACCACAAATAAAAAGGGTATACTCACCACAAAGGGTGCCAGTACTCACCACAAAGGTAAAAAAATAAAAAGGGTGCCAGTACTCACCACAAAGGGTGTATAAAAAGGGTATCAGTACTCACCACAACAAAGGTGGGTATAAAAAGGTATAAAAAGGGTGTCAGTACTCACTACACCAGTACTCACCACAAAGGTATAAAAAGGGTGCCAGTACTCACCACAAAGGTATAAAAAGGGTGTCAGTACTCACCACAAAGGTATAAAAAGGGTGTCAGTACTCACCACAAAGGTATAAAAAGGCTGTCAGTACTCACCACAAAGGTATAAAAAGGGTGTCAGTACTCACCACAAAGGTATAAAAAGGGTGCCAGTACTCACCACAAAAGTCTTTAAAAAAGGGTGTCAGTACTCACCACAAAGGTTATAAAAATATGATGCACAGTACTCACCACTAAGAGGTATAAAAAGGAGAGTGTCAGTACTCAGAACTTGCAGAGAGCAATTCTTTTTTCTATATTAAAGCAAATATAAAATATGGCTGTCAGTACTCACCAACAAAACTTAGGGCCTCTTGGTAGCATTTGCTACAGGCCTCGTGCTGCCCTAATCCGGCACTGCCTGAAGGTGTAGAAAGGATCCTTCACTTTCCATCAGCATCATGAAGCAGATACTTTGCAGAACGTCGCTCTCATCGTGGTTTGTCTGAAAGAACTTCGGTCTCTTGTCAGCTCTCCCGCCTCGTGTACTTTCATATTTAATGAGTCATTTATATTGTGTGCCCATCCTTGTGTTCGTAGGCCCCTTCCCCTCCTTCCTGGTACCATGTTTTTTGCTACTTTAGTTATATACGATTTTTACTTTAAACTATACCATTTTCAAACCATCTAGGACGTTTTTCAAATAAAACTGGACGATTTTCAAACCTCCTAGGACGTTTTTCAAATCAAACGGATGATTTTCAAACCACCTGGGACGTTTTTAAAATCAATCTGGACGATTTTCAAACCACCTAGGACGTTTTTCAAATCAAAGGGGACATTTTTCAAATCACCCAGGACATTTTTCAAATCAGACTGGACGATTTTTAAACCACTGAGGACATCTTTCAAATCAGACTGGAGGATAAAAATTGAAGACGTTTTCGAAATCGAACCGGACATTTTTCAAACTGACAAAATTTAAGAATTTTTGTTTTTAATGCCTTAATTCGAGGATATACTGGAACTTTCTAGAATGTTCTTTTGCGAAATATATATATATATGTGGTAAAGTGGTGGTATAAAGACTGCAGCATCTAGCAATAATAGTACCACTCCTATACTCAACAAACTAACGATTTAATAAAAGGATAACAACTAACAATCATGTTTATTAAGAAACAGAATTACAAAGTCGTATATCTCATATTACACAGCTACGATTACACTAAGTTATAAACAGAACGTCCTCACACTATAAAACTTCAGATAGTTCAACAGTTCATTGCAGCTGACAACAGAATCTACTCTACTCAACGATAAACCAGCTAGTGACTCCTAAAATCTACTTCATTGTTATTAATCATTTATTACCAATTAGCCAACTAGTTACACCTACTCTACAAATAATAAGCCAAATACCTACTACAGTCTAGCCATACTGCCGATTGCAGCCTAGAAACCATCTACCCTATAGCCAACCCAGTACAACCATGACAGAAACTACCATGTCACCCGTTAAATATATTCAAACAACACAATAAGTTCACATTCCCAAGCATATAAACGTGAACGCAACAACATAAATCTTTTTTCACATTACATCCAACTGCTCTGCTTCACACGAACAATTCTCTCTATAAACACGCAGTTTATGCCCTTGAGTAAATCCCCATCCACTAACCCACATGTACTTCTCAATCAACACCACATATTATGCTATACATGCAACTATTTACTCTTACGACCTGAATATCAATTCCTTTCCTCTACAACACAGCAGTCAGACTACAAGACCTCCCCTTGCGCACCCCACTCACTTCAACATCTGATACTTCTATCCCGCCCCTATACAGGTAAATTCTATTATACCCTTGTGCTCCCTTCTCAGCAGCTTGCCTAGGACCATTCAAGCTAATTGACTTTCCCTTTCACACATCTCCTTGTATCACACCCTCTTCAAATCACATCCAATCTTTAACAGCATTATAACTGCATTGTTAATACACGTGGCTTATTATTTCCTGGCAGCGCCAACTCTGTTGTTCAGTTAGATACTTTGCACACTACAGTTATTGGATATCATATTCATCATCATCATATGCAGTGCCGGTCATTCAGAGGTTACTATATCTTCTAACGGAAGCCTATGTTCTACATTACAAACATAAAACAAAAGGCATACATATAAATATTTTTTTAATCATATCTGGCTTCACTGCGTTTTCCTCAATCAAAACATTGCAGACCCAGTCAGCTGCTAGGGAAGGTCATCCAATGCCTTCTCTAATAATGGCTAACAACTAATCACGATACATGTTGGCTGAGTGCCCTCGAAAATTGGTTGCTGGAAGCGTTTCCATGTTGCACTGTGTGACATTTTTAAATGCTTACAAACTTCTGTGTTCTGAATGCATTTGTATTACATATTGTAAAGCGGATGTACAAGATTTTCAAACTTTGCTGTTAGATTACAGCAATTTCAATTTTAATTCGCGGAAGACAGTCGTGTTGTGATGTGTGTGTGTCACTGTTTCTAGTCAGTAGTTCGGATTTTTGGGAACTGGTTGTTTTTTCTTTTTCTCCTTTAAATGTAGAAATCTTACTTTTAGGTAAAATACAAACAGGTAATTAAGAAGCCATATCTGGAGAATATATACAGTTGTCAGGTGCAAACTATGTTGTGTTGGAAGAAAACTATCGCTTTCATATTGACTGTGCAAAAATGGTGCAACCACACTGTGGATAAATTGTGTCAAGATATTTCGGAGCTCTAGGTAAGTGGATGAGAATAATATTTAATTTACTAACTAACTTCTCACAGCAAGTCGCTTTTTGCTAATTGTTGACTAATAGTATAATTATATGTTGTAGAAGTACACTAATAATATTAATCCTCAACCATTTGTCTTATGCTTCGCAAACACTGGCTGTAAAATCTGGCAGAAACTTCTGGTTGTTCATCCACTTCTTAAGCATATTTGCAGTTGTACGGTCTGTGTTAATTTTTTTAAATTGGCTTTTGCTTCACGGACACTGGCTGTAAACCCTGCAGAAACTTCTGGTTTTTCATCCACTTCTTATGCATATTTGCAGTTGTACGGTCTGTGTTAATTTTTGTAACTTGGTTTTTGCTTCGTGAACACTGGCTGTAAACTCTGGCAGAAACTTCTGGTTGTTCATCTAATTCTGGGCTTTAGTCTTGTTCCAGAAGTTTTGAACAACGAGATCCGGTATCTATATGGGGATTTTTGTGTTTGATGTGTGTATGTTGCACAGCAATTTGCACTTATATGGTCTTTTTTAATTTGCTTAAATTACCTTTAAAATAATATACCATTCATGGTACTTATACGCGTTGTTGCATGCAGTATTCAGAAATATGTGTGATGTATTTTTAAACAGTTACCAAAACATTCGCAATGATAAGGAATTGATTTTATCCAACAAGATGAAACTTGACAAATTTGTTTGTGCTGTTTGTGCCTTGAGGATAAATATTTACTAGTGCTATAAGTACTGTTAAGAAAACTGCTCTGGGTGAAAAGTAGTGCACATATCAATTTCATATTGACTGTGCTTGTTTACTAATTATTAAATAACAGTATGATTATATGTTATAGTAGTCTACTAATAGTAATAATAACCATCAATCATTTATATGTATGTTATGTATTACATGTGTATGTTTTTCCGCAGTATTTTTATGCGCTAAATTTGATAAAGTACAAATGTCACCCTCCCACTCCCTCCACCGCCCGGCTCCTCTGATGCAACAATACTTTCAGAATCAAAGAGTTAGCACTGATATTTCTTTACTTTTGCTGGAATAATTTTCAGTTTATATCCAAACGTTATTGATGTTTATGTTCATGTTGACTGAAGCAAAAGCATTTTTGTTTGTCTGTAAGAGCCTTTATTGTTATATTTAAATAGCACACGTATTTACCTTAAAAATGACGTATAGTTCTATAAAATATGTTGAAAATTAATGAAACTGTAGTTTAATTTGTGTATACATCTCCTCGATAAAAACTGTGGACGCAGAGGGACTCCATTCTTGCACAAGAACGGGAATCCCTGTTTACTTGTTTGGCCTATAAATATAGTAGGCCGTGGGTCATCCTAGGGCTACCCAGTCCATTCACTCCACAGCTCTCTCTTCCTGTGAAATCCGATATTGGGCTTGCGTCCCTGAACTGATGATCTACGGAGAATCCTGGGCTCGTCCTATCATCTAAAGTTCCTGTCAAATTAGTCCTACATGCTGAACCTGACAGAAAACGTGTTTTCCAAGGTGAAGGCATCGGCGAAACATCAGTTGAGCAGCCCGACGCCCGACCAGGCACTGAGCACAGTCTTTGTAGACAGCATTGGAACCAAAACACAGCAAGACTGCAGAAATTACATCCTGCACGAGGTGATACATTTGACTACAGCACCAGCAGCAGAACAGACTTTCAAAACTCATTTTAATATTGTAAGATGTGATTTTCTTTGTCACACAACACATCACTTTCTTGGTTAAGTTAAGAATTATTAATTGTTAAATCAAACTATGTCCAGTTTGCTTTGAAAAGTGAACTATTTGATTTGAAAATTGTCCACTTTGATTTGAAAATCGGCCAGTTTGGTTTAAAAAAAAACGTCCTATGTGATTTGGAAAATTAAAAAAACGTCCTAGGTGGTTTGAAAAGTGTCAATTTTAAAGTAAAAATAGTATATAAAGCCCCGAAACCATTACCGTTTTAAATTACATCAACGAATCTCATAAAACTTTTAAATATATCAGGTGCCTTGCCAACTGGCGTGGGAGATCATGCCTCTCCACAATCTGCAGCAAGAATCAGTTTGTGTGCCGTCCCACATCCATGCCATGCAACATGACTGTCAAGCATCTTCTCTCGTTGTCTTCCTCTATTCCTCCTTCCACAGATCTTTCCAGTGGTCACAACATGTTCTATTTTTCCCTCTTCTCATAACATGGCCGAAAAATGATGACTGTCTCCTTTTGATGTCTGTGATAAGTTGTCTTCGGGCTTCCGCTTCTTTCAAAACCTCAGGCTAACGATGCGGTAACGCAGCGGTTCTCAAACAAGATATAAACTATTTTCGACAGTGGCAAGGAAAGACAACTTAAATTTTATCTTTAAGTATCTACATGCCTTCTTTATTATTTCCCATTTTTAGCCGACTTTTCTTTATTTATTACGCGGCAGCCCTGGCATACGCTCAGGACACCCCAGGCTGCCTCAGCACCCAGTTTGAGAAATGCTGCGTTAACGCATCGTTAGCCCGACCCGGTGACGTCAGCAGCACGGCCCGTCAGCTGGAGCCGGTCGTGGACAAATTGTCCGCAGTTGGGATCAAACCCGGCATTACGAAGCGTGTTCGCGTGAAAAGGGTACATTAATCTTTACAACTGTGGAACCTGTGTGTTACATATATGCTCTCTACATGCAATAGAGCGATCTCAGGTTTGCCCGGTTGGCATTCCAATATAAACCAATTACGTGGAATGGTGGAAGAGATGTGTCGCACCACAAACTTCATAGATGTATGTGGTCTTCTTATCCAAAAACAACTGGCAGGGGGAACGGAAAGAAGAAGATTAAGATAAATGAGTTAACAAATTAAAACTATGTTCAGAGAGCTCAGTTTACCAACTGTACCCACACAGGCTAGCATGATCGTTACGGGTGCCCCAGTTCTAATCTCCTTACATGTTGAACGGAATGTCTGAGCTTTGTCACGTTGTTTTGTCACCCATGAAGAGAAGCTAAATTTCTCAGGGATTATCAAATTCTCAGGGGTTATCAAATTTTCGGCTGGCATCCTGTGTGGGAAAAACCAGCAACGATAGCCAACCCAGCAAATGTTCTGAAAACTTTTAACATGAATAAGTCAAGGGAATAAATTCTGGGCGAGGATTTCTTCATACTTGTTGCAATGTTATAAAGTTTGCGGTGGGGTAGAATGTTAACAATATCGCCCAGTGAATTCTGTTACTACTGGCTAGTGAATACTGGGACCGGCTCAATCAATAGTAGGACAGACTAGATGAGGATTGGAACAGGTTAACTGGATGTTGACACTCGGTAACTGAGTGCCGGAAGTGGCAAACTGAATGCTGGGAGTGACAAAACTGGATATTGGGCGGGACTAACTGAATACTGGGCGTGGCTAACTGAACATTGGGAGCGGCTAACTGAACATTGGGAGCGGCTAATTGAACATTGGGAGCGGCTAACTGAACGTTGGGAGTGGCTAACCCAACATTGGGAGCGGTTAAGTGAACATTGGGAGCGGCTAAGTGAACATTGGGAACGGCTAACTGAACGTTGGGAGCGGCTAACTGAACGTTGGGTGGGTGGCTAACTGAACGTTGGGAGCGGCTAACTGAACACTTGAAGCGACTTACTGAATGTTGGGAGTGGCAAACTAAATATTGGGCGTGACTAATTGAATACTGGGCGTTGTTAACTAAATGCTGACCCTGGCAGACTCAGTGTTGGGTGCGGCTGACTGAACATTGGGAGCGGCTAACTGAACATTGGGAGTGACTAACTAAATACTGTGAGTGCTAACTCAGCGTTGGGAGTGGCAAAATGAATGCTGACACTGGCGGACTGAATGTTAAGGGTGGCTGACTGAATGTTGACGTGTTCAAACTGGCGGACTGGATGTTGACAGCGGCAACATGGGAGTGTATTATGTGCAATGACGTCGACTATGATAACACACAAGCATGTCGTAAGAGTCCACTAACTGTGGGCTTCTTCAAAGTCAGAGTGCATCTGCCTGAGAGGCAAGGAACCAATAGTCTGCATACGGGTAAGACAGTTCTGTAAAAAGGATGCGCAAGCGGCATTCAGGTTCTGGAACAAGACTAAAGTCTAAAGGTGGACGAACAACTTGAAGTTTCCGCCGGAGAATCCAGACGGTAAACACTAAGAAGAAGAAACGGTCTAAAATTGGTATCGAGGTAAAGTCCTGGAAAGTAAAGGCAGCAGGTGGTGGTTATCCATAACGACCATCTAATTCCGATTAGTCAGTAAAAAATATATGTCTTGCATAATATGTTATTTCCGTATCCTTTACAGGACGTTGCAGAACCAACATTTTTTGACTGTTGTGGTTTTTCTAGGCAAATTTTACGTTCAATAGTTTGTCATTGCTTTTGAACTGTCAGCTCTCGGTACCATTGTCGAAACCAACGCAAAACAAATTGTCCGCAGCTGGGATCAAACCCAGCAACCCGGCATTACAAAGCGCGTTCGCATGAAAAGGTTATATTAACCTTTACTGGAGCTTTGTCACGTTGTTTTGTCACCCATGAAGAGAAGCTAAATTTCTCAGGGATTATCAATTTCTCAGGGATTATCACACTTTCAGAGGTTATCACATTTTCGGCAGGCATCCCGGATGGGAAAAACCGGCAACGATAGCCAACCAAACAAATGTTCCGAAAATTGTTAACATAAATAAGTGAAGGGAATAAATTCTGGGCGTGGATTCCTTCATACTTGTTGCAATGTTATAAAGTTTGCGGTGGGGTAGAATGTTAACAATATTACCCAGTGAATTATGTTACTACTGGCTCTTGAATACTGGGACCGGCTCAATCAATAGTAGGACAGATTAGATGAGTACTGGAACAGATTAACTGGATGTTGACACACGGTGACTGAATGCCGGGAGTGGCAAAACTGGATATTGGGCGTAAATAACTGAATACTGGGCGTGGCTAACTGAATGTTGACACTGGCGAGCTGAATGTTGGGAGCGGCTAAGTGAACATTGGGAGTGGCTAAGTGAACATTGGGAGCGGCTAACTGAACATTGGGAGTGGCAAACTGAATATTGGGAGCGGATAACTGAACGTTGGGTGTGGCTAACTGAACGTTGGGTGTAGCTAACTGAACGTTGGGTGTGGCTAACTGAACGTTGGGAGCTAACTGAACATTGGCTAACTGAACATTGGGAGCGGCTAACTGAACACTGGGAGCGACTTACTGAATGTTGGGAGTGGCAAACTGAAATATTGGGAGTGGCTACTAACTGAACTGAGTGGCTAACTGGGCGTTGTGAGTAACAAAATGAATGGGAGTGACCCTGGCGCATTGTGAGTGGCAAAATGAATGACTGACACTGGCGGACTGAATATTAGGAGTGGATGGTTGAACGCTGTGAGTAGTTAAATGAATATTGGGAGTGACTAACTAAATACTGTGAGTGGCTAACTCAGCGTTGTGAGTGGCAAAATGAATGCTGACACTGGCGGACTGAATGGCGGGCTGACTGAATGTTGACGTGGTAACAAACTGGCGGGCTGGATGTTGGCAGCGGCAACATGGAGTGTATTATGTGCAATGACGTCGACTATGATAACACACAAGCATGTCGTAAGAGTCCACTAACTGTGGGCTTCTTCAAAGTCAGAGTGCATCTGCCTGAGAGGCAAGGAACCAATAGTCTGCATACGGGTAAGACAGTTCTGTAAAAAGGATGCGCAAGCGGCATTCAGGTTCTGGAACAAGACTAAAGTCTAAAGGTGGACGAACAACTTGAAGTTTCCGCCGGAGAATCCAGACGGTAAACACTAAGAAGAAGAAACGGTCTAAAATTGGTATCGAGGTAAAGTCCTGGAAAGTAAAGGCAGCAGGTGGTGGTTATCCATAACGACCATCTAATTCCGATTAGTCAGTAAAAAATATATGTCTTGCATAATATGTTATTTCCGTAATCCTTTACAGGACGTTGCAGAACCAACATTTTTTGACTGTTGTGGTTTTTCTAGGCAAATTTTACGTTCAATAGTTTGTCATTGCTTTTGAACTGTCAGCTCTCGGTACCATTGTCGAAACCAACGCAAAACAAATTGTCCGCAGCTGGGATCAAACCCAGCAACCCGGCATTACAAAGCGCGTTCGCATGAAAAGGTTATATTAACCTTTACTGGAGCTTTGTCACGTTGTTTTGTCACCCATGAAGAGAAGCTAAATTTCTCAGGGATTATCAATTTCTCAGGGATTATCACACTTTCAGAGGTTATCACATTTTCGGCAGGCATCCCGGATGGGAAAAAAACCGGCAACGATAGCCAACCAAACAAATGTTCCGAAAATTGTTAACATAAATAAGTGAAGGGAATAAATTCTGGGCGTGGATTCCTTCATACTTGTTGCAATGTTATAAAGTTTGCGGTGGGGTAGAATGTTAACAATATTACCCAGTGAATTCTGTTACTACTGGCTCTTGAATACTGGGACCGGCTCAATCAATAGTAGGACAGATTAGATGAGTACTGGAACAGATTAACTGGATGTTGACACACGGTGACTGAATGCCGGGAGTGGCAAAACTGGATATTGGGCGTGAATAACTGAATACTGGGCGTGGCTAACTGAATGTTGACACTGGCGGGCTGAATGTTGGGAGCGGCTAACTGAACACTAGGAGCGGCTAACTGAACATTGGGAGCGGCTAACTGAACATTGGGAGTGCCTAACTGAAAACTGGAAGGGGCTAACTGAACGTTGGGAGTAACTGAACGTTGGGAGTGGCTAACTGAACATTGGGGTGGCTAACTGAACATTGGGAGTGCTAACTGAACATTGGGAGTGGCTAACTGAACGTTGGGAGCGGCTAACTGAACGTGGGAGCGGCTAACTGAACACTGGGAGCGGCTAACTGAACATTGGGAGTAAGCAAACATGAACTAACTGAATTGGGAGTGACTAACTGAACATTGGGAGTGGCTAACTGAACGTTGGGAGTGGCTAACTGAACATTGGGAGTGGCTAACTGAACGTTGGGAGTGAACTCAGCGTTGTGTGGCTGTGAATGCTGAATGAATATTAGGAGTGGACTGACACTGGGAGGACTAACTGAATACTGTGAGTGGCTAACTCAGCGTGTGAGTGGCTAAATGAATGCTGACACTGGCGGACAGAATATTAGGAGTGGATGGTTAAACGCTGGGAGTGACTAAATGAATACTGAGTGACTAACTAAATACTGTGAGTGGCTAACTCAGCGTTGGGAGTGGCAAAATGAATGCTGACACTGGCGGACTGAATGTGGCTAAGGGTGGCTGACACTGGCTGACTGAATGTTGGCGTGTTCAAACTGGCGGGCTGGATGTTGGCAGCGGCAACATGGGAGTGTATTATGTGCAATGACGTCGACTATGATAACACACAAGCATGTCGTAAGAGTCCACTAACTGTGGGCTTCTTCAAAGTCAGAGTGCATCTGCCTGAGAGGCAAGGAACCAATAGTCTGCATACGGGTAAGACAGTTCTGTAAAAAGGATGCGCAAGCGGCATTCAGGTTCTGGAACAAGACTAAAGTCTAAAGGTGGACGAACAACTTGAAGTTTCCGCCGGAGAATCCAGACGGTAAACACTAAGAAGAAGAAACGGTCTAAAATTGGTATCGAGGTAAAGTCCTGGAAAGTAAAGGCAGCAGGTGGTGGTTATCCATAACGACCATCTAATTCCGATTAGTCAGTAAAAAATATATGTCTTGCATAATATGTTATTTCCGTATCCTTTACAGGACGTTGCAGAACCAACATTTTTTGACTGTTGTGGTTTTTCTAGGCAAATTTTACGTTCAATAGTTTGTCATTGCTTTTGAACTGTCAGCTCTCGGTACCATTGTCGAAACCAACGCAAAACAAATTGTCCGCAGCTGGGATCAAACCCAGCAACCCGGCATTACAAAGCGCGTTCGCATGAAAAGGTTATATTAACCTTTACTGGAGCTTTGTCACGTTGTTTTGTCACCCATGAAGAGAAGCTAAATTTCTCAGGGATTATCAATTTCTCAGGGATTATCACACTTTCAGAGGTTATCACATTTTCGGCAGGCATCCCGGATGGGAAAAACCGGCAACGATAGCCAACCAAACAAATGTTCCGAAAATTGTTAACATAAATAAGTGAAGGGAATAAATTCTGGGCGTGGATTCCTTCATACTTGTTGCAATGTTATAAAGTTTGCGGTGGGGTAGAATGTTAACAATATTACCCAGTGAATTATGTTACTACTGGCTCTTGAATACTGGGACCGGCTCAATCAATAGTAGGACAGATTAGATGAGTACTGGAACAGATTAACTGGATGTTGACACACGGTGACTGAATGCCGGGAGTGGCAAAACTGGATATTGGGCGTAAATAACTGAATACTGGGCGTGACTAACTGAACATTGGGAGCGGGTAACTGAACATTGGGAGCGGTTAAGTGAACATTGGGAGCGGCTAACTGAACGTTGGGTGTGGCTAACTGAACGTTGGGTGTGGCTAACTGAACTGAACATTGGGAGCGGCTAACTGAACGTTGGGAGTGGCTAACTGAACATTGGGAGTGGCTAACTGAACATTGGGGAGTGGCTAACTGAACGTTGGGAGCGGCTAACTGAACACTGGGAGCGACTTACTGAAACGTTGGGAGTAACAAACTGAATATGGCGGACTGGGAGTGACTAACTTGAATACTGGGAGTAGCAAATGAATATTGGGAGTGACTAACTGAATACTGTGAGTGGCTAACTCAGCGTTGTGAGTGGCAAAATGAATGCTGACACTGGCGGACTGAATATTAGGAGTGGATGGTTAAACGCTGTGAGTAGTTAAATGAATATTGGGAGTGACTAACTAAATACTGTGAGTGCTAACTCAGCGTTGTGAGTGGCAAAATGAATGCTGACACTGGCGGACTGAATGTTAAGCGGGCTGAATGAATGTTGACGTGGTAAAACTGCGGGCTGGATGTTGGCAGCGGCAACATGGGAGTGTATTATGTGCAATGACGTCGACTATGATAAACACACAAGCATGTCGTAAGAGTCCACTAACTGTGGGCTTCTTCAAAGTCAGAGTGCATCTGCCTGAGAGGCAAGGAACCAATAGTCTGCATACGGGTAAGACAGTTCTGTAAAAAGGATGCGCAAGCGGCATTCAGGTTCTGGAACAAGACTAAAGTCTAAAGGTGGACGAACAACTTGAAGTTTCCGCCGGAGAATCCAGACGGTAAACACTAAGAAGAAGAAACGGTCTAAAATTGGTATCGAGGTAAAGTCCTGGAAAGTAAAGGCAGCAGGTGGTGGTTATCCATAACGACCATCTAATTCCGATTAGTCAGTAAAAAATATATGTCTTGCATAATATGTTATTTCCGTATCCTTTACAGGACGTTGCAGAACCAACATTTTTTGACTGTTGTGGTTTTTCTAGGCAAATTTTACGTTCAATAGTTTGTCATTGCTTTTGAACTGTCAGCTCTCGGTACCATTGTCGAAACCAACGCAAAACAAATTGTCCGCAGCTGGGATCAAACCCAGCAACCCGGCATTACAAAGCGCGTTCGCATGAAAAGGTTATATTAACCTTTACTGGAGCTTTGTCACGTTGTTTTGTCACCCATGAAGAGAAGCTAAATTTCTCAGGGATTATCAATTTCTCAGGGATTATCACACTTTCAGAGGTTATCACATTTTCGGCAGGCATCCCGGATGGGAAAAACCGGCAACGATAGCCAACCAAACAAATGTTCCGAAAATTGTTAACATAAATAAGTGAAGGGAATAAATTCTGGGCGTGGATTCCTTCATACTTGTTGCAATGTTATAAAGTTTGCGGTGGGGTAGAATGTTAACAATATTACCCAGTGAATTCTGTTACTACTGGCTCTTGAATACTGGGACCGGCTCAATCAATAGTAGGACAGATTAGATGAGTACTGGAACAGATTAACTGGATGTTGACACACGGTGACTGACTGAATGCCGGGAGTGGCAAAACTGGATATTGGGCGTGAATAACTGAATACTGGGCGTGGCTAACTGAATGTTGACACTGGCGGGCTGAATGTTGGGAGCGGCTAACTGAACACTAGGAGCGGCTAACTGAACATTGGGAGCGGCTAACTGAACATTGGGAGTGCCTAACTGAAAACTGGAAACTGAACGTTGGGAGTGGCTAACTGAACGTGGGAGTGGCTAACTGAACATTGGGAGTGGCTAAACTGGGACAACTTGGGAGTGGCTAACTGAACATTGGGAGCGGCTAACTGAACGTTGGGAGCGGCTAACTGAACACTGAACACTGGGAGCGACTTACTGAATGTTAGGAGTAGCAAACTGAATATTGGGAGTGACTAACTGAATACTGTGAGTGGCTAACTCAGCGTTGTGAGTGGCAAAATGAATGCTGACACTGGCGGACTGAATATTAGGAGTGGATGGTTAAACGCTGTGAGTAGCTAAATGAATATTGGGAGTGACTAACTAAATACTGTGAGTGGCTAACTAGCCCGACCCCGGTGCTGACACGTCCCGAATGGCTAGTTAGCTAGCCGGAGTAGTTAAAGTTTCGGCACTTCTTCAAACGGTGACTCTAGGGGACACAAGTATGTTGTAAGTTTACATTACTTTAAGTGCCGACACTAGGGGATCTAATCAATTCTTTGTGTAAGTTCACATAATAATAACAACATTGTTTTATATTTAATATTGGTTGAGTTAGCGTTAGGCAAACCGGCTATCCTCAATAAGCCAATAACGGTCCCAAATTATCGAGGCCAAAAAATATACCCTAACAGGGCCTCAGTCAAATGTCAATTGCGAACTTCCGGCGACTTAAATTGCACACTTCCGGCGACTTAAATTGCACACTTCCGGCGACTTCCGCCCAGCCAAGAGTATCTCCCACGCCACTACGCGAGGCGTGGATTGGGGCAAAACTAGATGGCTGGGACTCAGGAGCAGCAGCTACCGCATC
>CAJHNH020006456.1:0-12329 GCA_905116865.2 Candidula unifasciata | reverse complement strand
CTCGTCACTGCATGAACGAGAACGTTTTCTCTAGCCTGTTATCCAAGCCCTATGTGCGTTTATAACCAGTGCTTCCTTCAAAAGGACTCCTGTAGTGTTGGTGCGATCAAAAGAGACAGATACAAATACTGTCCCATCCGGCGACGAAGTCGTCTGCCAACCAATGAGCGTCCCGGTCGCCGACGATGCACTTTGTGGTTAAGAAGCCAGTTATTTATAAGGGCACCCGATGCTTAGTCGGCGTCTCTGGCTTAGAAGGCTCTTCGTAATGCGTGGATACTGGGTTCGATCCAAGCTGCGGGCCATTTGTCTTGCGCGGGTTTAGTGAGCAATCGCAAACTAAGGTTAGTTGCGTATCCTTTACAGGTCGTTGCAGAACCAACCCTAACAGCCCCTGTCTGTTGTGTAGTTTTTCTAGGCAAATGTACGTCCAGTAGTTTGCCATTGCTTCTGGACGGTCAGCCTTCTTGATATTACTGTCGAAACTAACGCAAGGCGCATAGGCCGCAGCTGGGATCGAACCTGGCATCCCAGCACTACGAAGCGTTCGCATCGACTTAGCCACAGAGCCGACAATCGCAAACTAATGAACGTAAAATTTGCCTAGAAAAACCACAACAGCCATAACAATGCTAGTGTTGGTAGAGCAAAGTCCTGTTAAGGATACGTAACTAACTTTAACCCGATATTTGCCAAATAGCCTGCAGTCCAGTGTGAGTGGGTTTAAAGTAGACACTGAATTACCTTGAATTTATCTGTACGCAAGTGAAAGCGTTCCCAGACGAAACCAATCTAAATCTAAATAGGAGACGTTAAGACCCATCTCAAGCTTCTTTCTTGCCAAGGAAATTGTTTCGGCCTGGATATTTGACACCGTCTTTGTTGGAGTGAACTCAATCAGAAGGTGTACCTTGTAGGCTAGTGTAGCGGAGATCTTTCTGCTGACGGTGTTATTTTAAATTCACAATCTGCAACGGTTAAGTGCATTCTAATCTGCTTAACTCATTCGGTACCCAAACAACTCAGCACGCGTTAGTTAGCGTTTTTAGCTTCTTCTGAGTTGAATTATTAACAATGGTCATCTCCATATGGGATGAAATGTTTCGTTATTTGAAACCCCACCCTGGCTTTTAATGGGGGCCCTAAATACAGCCGGGCCATAAATATAGCTTAAAGGCTGAAAGGGGTATCTGGGACCTTTCTACGGGTGATCATCATCCGCATGGTGGCATTTTGTACCACCGGGTGTTTATCGCTTTGTGTCTGTATAACCTTGCTCTATGTGGTGCCCTGTCTGCTGCCAATCTTGTCACATGGCCAAACCATTTGATTCGTTGTCTGTCTATAGAGTTCAGTATTGGTTCTGTGCCAATTCTCCTCCTGATATCATCGTTCCTAAGTCAATCTTTTCTCGTTACATCTAGCATAGTAAGTAAACATTTTCCTTCTGTCGTAACTATTTTCCTTCTGTCTTCTGAAGACAGTGTCCACGTCTGTCATTGCTAGCATAGCGTTGGTAAGACTGTAGGTTAGTTGCGTATCCTTTACAGGACGTTGCAGAACTAACCTCAGCAGCCTCTGGCTGTTTTGTGGTTTCTCTAGGCAAATTTACGTCCAGTAGTTTGCTATTGCCTCTGGACGGTCGCGTCCCCTGATACCACTGTCGAAACCAATGCAAGGCGCATGGCCCGCAGCTGCGATCGAACCCGGTACCAAGGCATTAAGAAGCGTTCGCATCGACTTAGCCACAGAGTCGATGGTAAGACTGTAACGGAGTGGAGAATTAGTTATGGGCCATAAGTGACATATAATGGCACAGTAGGATTATGAAAGATTGCATGAATGTGCATCTATATCCTGTTCATGCCATTGTTGACACATAAGACACTCAGGTGATTTGTCTTGCCGTCAGTCTGCTGTGTTTACGCCTACAGTTTTCCATGTCATTTTAGATTCCTTAACTTCCCTTTCTACCTTCAGGGAAAACAGAGAGAGAGAGAGAGAGAGAGAGAGAGAGAGAGAGAGAGAGAGAGAGAGAGAGAGAGAGAGAGAGAGAGAGAGAGAGAGAGACAAAGAGAGAGAGAGAGAGAGAGAGAGAGACAAAGAGAGAGAGAGAGAGAGAGAGATTAAAGCCAGAATAAGCAGATGATGAAGAAAAGGAAGAAGGAATAAGTTTCTTTAACTCTTTGATAGTCTAGATAAGACTATAAAAGAATGATAGGAACTTCTATTTATATTTAAAGGGAGGAGGGGAGGGGGGGGTGGGCTGCGTGGTCTCAAGGCATGGTGTGCGCCTTGAGTCTAGAGGTTCCAGGTTTAATCTCCGGTAAGGGCTGGGATTTGTTCACGTGGATTTGGACTTCTAGTAATTCCCCCTGGTCTCTAGTTAGTGTTTTTCTAGCTGTTGTGGTCTTTTTAGGCATATTTACGTCCAGTAGTTTGCCATTGCTTCCTGGACGGTCGGCTCTCGGTACCACGGTCGAAACCAACGCAAGACAACCCGTCCGCAGCAGGAATCGAACCCGGCATCCCGACATTACGAAGCGCTTTCGCAACGCCTAAGCCACAGACGCCGACCTGGTTAGTGTTGCGCAAGTAACAAATCCCTTGGCAGTTGGAAGAGTAGCCTAACGGCGCTGCCCGGGCTAAATTGAGAGTTAAAAATCTACCCAAAAGTATTTAAGAATACCCGCTGGTACTACAGAGCCTGCGCTGAGCTTCTTCGGGCTCAGGCTTGGGTTAGGAGAAGAAAGGAGCACTTATGGGTTACTACTCGTGTGCCATGATGTTGATCCGTTGTTCAAATCTCAATCCTCAAACCTTTCTGTCTTCATTCTTTGGGGTTTCTTAGTTCGTCCGCGTCTCCTTTTTTTTTCTCTCTATCTGGGGCTGTGTTTGTTGCCAGAGAGTCACCACTAGGCATTCTGCACACATGTTCAAAGCAGTCTGCATCTTCTCTGTTTTTTGTTGCTCTAGTATGGTCACATATTAGTTCATGTTATCTAGTTTGGGAGCTGCCGTTTTGTAGCGGCTAGACCAGGGGCTCTCATCCTTCCTAAAGCGGCGACACTTTTATTCATTTCCTTATATTCCAAATAAACAATTATTTTCGTTGCTACTTCAAAACCTTAGTCAATATGTGTTTTCCGATGGTCTTTGAAAGGGTCGTTCGATCCAAAAAACAGTCCGGACCCACAGGTTGAGAATCGCGAGAATCGCTGGGCTGGACACTCGCCTGAGCATCAGAAGTCGTGGGTTAGAATCCTAACGGCAAGGATTTTTTTCCGGGAAAAGGGGGGGGGGGGAAGGGGGGGGGGGGGGGAGTCAAAAATGATCTTGGCTCCCAGTTCGACCCAGCATTGTATGGGTACCAGATGAAGTCATGGAAAGTACAGGCGGCATACGTGATGCTGACCAAGTTCCGATTGATGTGTAAAAAATGGGTCTAGTCCTATATGCCCAATAAGGTCGAAGGTGTGGAAAATAGTCCTTTACTTTATAAAAACTTGTACTTGGAGTCGCCTTGGCGTAGTGGCTAGACGTTCGCATGCGGATCGGAAGGTCGTGGGTTCGCTCCTTAGCGGAGCCGGACTTCAAAAAATGACCCATTTCCTTTTCTACCGTCCTTCTTCGGGTTTCCTTGGGTCGCCTTACCAGAGGGTCACCAGTGCGCATTCTGCACACCTGTCCAAAGCTGTCTGCATCTTATCTCCCACTTTTTTATTATTGTTTTCCAAGTCTATTATAAGCTCACACTATCCAGTTTATTACTCCAGCTACTTTTGCCACAGAATGGCATTATTTGAACCCTTTTAGTAGGGTAACCATGATATCTTAAGCTGAAAACGGGACAAGCCAATAACATTTTGAGCTGAAAATGTGACATTCAGGCAAGCAAGAAATATATAAAGCAATATGCTTTTAGACTGTACTGGGGAAGTGGGGGGGGGGGGGGAAGAGGGGGGGGGGAGGCAACAATGAAAATTCCCAACTCATTTCAGATATTAAAAAAATGCAAAACTATTCAATTTAATAAGGTCTACAGATTTGATTGTTATGTTCTGTTTTCAAGCTCATTTCTAGATCAGAATAATCGGTTTTTTAACCAAGGTCGTCCGTATGTGGGACGCAATTTTTCATAATTTTGAAGCCCCACCTTGGCTGTTGCCAGGGGCCGCAATATAACCTAACGGTTGAATGCGGTGTCTTAGACGTCTCCACGGGTGATTCTTATCCGCATGGTGGCACTTTGTGTCACCAGGTGTTTACTGCTCTGTGTGGTGTCCTAGTGGGGTAAAATTTACCTACTTACTCATTTCTAGATTTGTATAAAACGGGATAATTGACATATTTTTCTTTAGAACTGACGAAACAAATGACCACTCGGAATTTCAAACTTGCAGAAACCTATTTCAGTTGCTTAATAATATTATGTGGCTTCCAGTGTGTAGGGCAGTTCTCTTATTTACTTCTGCGAATGCTAACCGCACTACTTATCTAAAACTTCATAATAATCAGGACCAAAAGAAATTTTAAAAAACCGCAAAGAAAAACAATTACGGAGGAACCCCCGAAGCTACAAGTTTTCCCATTAAATTTTTGGCGCGTAAACAAAGTGTTATTTGATATGCCTATTATTTGTTATTTGGTGGTTTGGCTATTTACAAACTGAGAGCCTAGTTCTTTTGAGTCTCTCTCTCTCTCTCTCTCTCTCTCTCTCTCTCTCTCTCTCTCTCTCTCTCTCTCTCTCTCTCTCTCTCTCTCTCTCTCTCTCTCTCTCTCTCTCTCTCTCTCTCACTCATTATTATTGTTATTAAGCGTCTGTAGCTTTGGCATTGCTAACACGCTACGTAAAGCCTGGGTTTTGAGGTCCGATCCCAACTACGGACGATATCTTGCACAGGTTTCGACACTGGTACCGAGAGCTGACCGTTTAGGAAGCAATGGCAAACTACTGAAGGTAAAACTTGCCTAGAAAACCCCAACAGCCGAAACATGCTGGCGTTTGTTGTGCAGCGTTCTGTAAACGGTGCGCCACTAACCTACTACTATGTTTTCTGACCACTTTTTGTTAGAAACGTGCATTGCTGATGGCATTTGTTGTGTCACCTCTTATCATCTAAATCTCTGTCTGGCACCTGATGCCACATAAGCCTTAGAAACATTGACTGACGATGCGGGGGGGGGGGGGGGGGTGTTTCTCCTATCCAATGTATTATAGTCTAAATTGTCTCCTATCCAAACTATAGATAGAAATTATCTTTCTTTTAAGTATTTGTTCACATGCTTTATATTATTTCTAATATATTATTACATTTCTTGACCAACTGAGCATATTATTGTTATTGTTATTATCATCATTATTATTATAACCCATTTACACAAGGCATTAGTCCATTGAAAACCTGTATAATATGTTGACCCGTACCTTTTCATTGTTTCAGCGTCTTTTTTGCTTGTCTTTTTCAGCCCAAGGCACAAATATTTCAACTCTTTATGTCATAAAGTTAGTTGCATATCGTTTACAGGAAGTTGCAGAACCAACCCCAGCATGTTTTGGCTGTTGTGGTTTTAACTAAGCAAATTTACGTCGAATAGTTTGCCACTGCATCTGAACGATTGGCTTCTGGATACCACTGTCGGGGCCAACGCAAGGTCCGCAGCTGTGATCCAGCCCGGCACCCCGGCATTACGAAACGCTTTCGCAACGCCTAAGCCACAGAACCTTATGTCATAAGAAAGTCTTAATTTATCGAATTCACATTTCTAACTAAAGCAATTAAAACATAAACACTGTGTGACAGAAGGGTTAAAGTAACTGTTGGTGCAGATTTAGTTCGTGTTAACTGGGATATCCGGATTTAGATAAGATAAAAGCATGTGAGCAGAAATCGACCAATGCAAGGCCACATGCTTGGGATGGAAAGCGGTAAGAAATTGTGGGCTTATTCGGGCCCCTAAGATGAAAAGGCTCTGATACTCCTCACAGTTTGTCTAAAAAGATGATGACGCCCGCTACAATGTGTCTACTACAGTAACAGTACATTAAAGGATCCTTTCTCCTGCCTGCATACGTGTTGAGCAACAGGAAAAAAAAAAAAGTAAGTAAAGATCTCTTTTCCCGTCTTTAGGCGCATCGGACATATAGGAAAAGCACCCATATTTTTTACAGACTAATCGGCACTAGCTGGGTAATGTGGTCAGAATTACGCCAGTCGTCTTTACTTCCCCCAGGACCTATATCCTGGTACCCATTTTAGGCTGGGTCGACTTGCGAAGCGTCATACTGTGTTAAACATCCACGCAGCCAGCAGTGGGTTTCGATCGCCGTACGTTGGAATAACGAGTCGGACTCGCAACGCCTGAGCCACGGACGCCGCTGAGCATATTATGTTAGACCTATATTTTATAGACCAGGGGCATTTGGTGGGATATATGGTCAGCATAACGCCAGCAGCCTTTACTTCCCAGGACTTTACCTGGTACCACTATAAAGCTGGGGCGACCCTGGAAGCCAATGTCATTTTCGAAAAAAAAGTCCGGCTTTGTCAAGATCTGAACCCACGACCCTCGAATCCGCAGGCAGTCCAGCCACTACCCCACTGCGGTTCGCTCTATTAGAGAAACATTAACAATAAATGAAGGAGGCTGCGTGGTCCCTAGGCACAGTGTTCGTCTGGAGTGCTAGAGGTTCCGGGTTTAATCTCTGGTAAGGGTTGGCATTTTTTCACGCGGACTTGGACTTCTAGTAACCCCCTTGTCTCTGGGTAGTGAGATTGGACGCCCGTTTGCATTGTTGCGCAGGTAAAATAACCCGATGGCAGCTGGAAATTGAAAAGAATAGCCGAACGGCGCTGCCAGGGCAACATTTGGAATTAAAAATTCTACCCAAAGTATTTCAGGATCCTCGCCGGTGCTACAGAGCCTGTGCACTGTGCTGAGCTTCTTTGGACCCAGGCTTGAGTTAAAAGACGAACGGAGCACTTATAGCTTGCTACCCGTTTGCCATGATGTTGATTCGTTGGTCACACGTCAAACCTTTAAAAATAAATAGCTAAAAATATGCCGGCACTGTGAACGGTTGCATACTGCCCCCCCCCCCCCCCCCCCCCCCCCAAAAAAAAAAAAAAATTACCTGTCCTTAACCCTCCCCACATCATATGGAACTTTGAACCGACACGGAAAGGCTGCAAGGACACAAGCCTGTATACATACCTACAAGACACACCTTTCAGACAAGCCTGCAAAATTGTCCCCCCTCTTCCCGAGACGATCATATTTTCTTTTAAAGCAGAGACATTTAATACTGGAGCATTCCGTGTCATGAAGACGCCCACGTGAAAGCCAGACTGTCTTGTCTATGGACATGCTTGGGGCAAAAGTTGTTTGTTTAACATCTGTTGTCACGCCCCTCTGTCTATGCGCCTTATGATAAGATAACACCTCCGTGTGTGTGTGTGTGTGTGTGTGTGTGTGCGTGTGTGTGCGTGTGTGTGCGTTTGTGTGCGTATGTGTGCGTGTGTGTGTGTTTGCACATGCACATATGTGTGTGTGAATGTGTGGCGTGTGTGTGAGTGTATGTGTGTGTGTGTGTGTGCGCACATGTGTTTATGCGTGTACACATGTATGTGTGTGTATGTGTGTGTATGTTTGTGTATGTGTGGCGCACATGTGTGTGTGTGCGCGCGTGTGTGTTTGAGTGTGCGTGCGTGCGTGTTAGTACGTGTGTTTGTGTGAGTGTGCGTGTGAGTGTGTGTGTGAGTGGTGTGTGTGTGAGAGAGTGTGTGTATGTGGTGTGTGCACTTAGCGTTTGCGAGGTGTGGGTGTGTTACGTCTGTGCTTGCACGGGGGCTTTCTCTTCCTTTCTCCCTCCCTCCCTCACTTTTCGTGGTTTCAGTGTGTCTGTAGATGTACTTGTGGCAGTGTGTGCATGTGGGTTTGTCAACTTGTATGCGTTTTCTCACTCTATTATACTCCTTTCCGTCTCTCTAGCTCTCTCTCTCTCTCTCTCTCTCTCTCTCTCTCTCTCTCTCTCTCTTTCTACCAGTGTAACCCTGCGTGTGAATGCACATGTTTAGTGTGTGTCTGTCTGTTTGTGCGGGAGTGCAAGCTCTGTCTCTGTTTCTCTTTCTCTCTGTCACTATCTCTTTCTCGCTCCTGAGTCAACTTTCTCTCTGTCACTATCTCTCTCTCGCTACTGAGTCAACTTTATCTCTGTCACTATCTCTCTCTCGGTCCTGAGTCAACATTCTCTCTGTCACTATCTCTCTCTCCCTCCTGAGTCAACTTTCTCTCTGTCACTATCTCTCTCTCTCTCTCTGCTGAGTCAACTTTCTCTCTGTCACTATCTCTCTCTCTCTCTCTCTCTCTCTCTCTCTCTCTCTCTCGCTCCTGAGTCAACTTTCTCTCTGTCACTGTCTCTCTCTCGGTCCTGAGTCAACATTCTCTCTGTCACTCTCTCTCTCTCTTTGCTGAGTCAACTTTCACTCTGTCACTATCTCTCTCTCTCTCTTGCTCCTGAGTCAACTTTCTCTCCCCCTATAACTCCGTCCATGGTGTCGAGATAATTACACACGACAGAAATGAATGGCAGAAACAGCTACTTGCGCTATGTTACATAGCCGCACAACTAGATAAACCACCGGCTCCTCCTTCTCATTCTTCTTCTTCTTCTTCTTCTTCTTCTTCTTCTTCTTCTTCTTCTTCTTCTTCTTCTTCTTCTTCTTCTTCTTCTTCTTCTTCTTCTTCTTCTTCTTCTTCTTCTTCTTTTTCTTCTTCTTCTTCTTCTTCTTCTTCTTCTTCTTCTTCTTCTTCTTCTTCTTCTTCTTCTTCTTCTTCTTCTTCTTCTTCTTCTTCTTCTTCTTCTTCTTCTTCTTCTTCTTCTTCTTCTTCTTCTTCTTCTTCTTCTTCATTTTCTTCTTATTCCACTTCTTCTTCTTCTTCTTCTTCTTCTTCTTCTTCTTCTTCTTCTTCTTCTTCTTCTTCTTCTTCTTCTTCTTCTTCTTCTTCTTCTTCTTCTTCTTCTTCTTCTTCTTCTTCTTCTTCTTCTTCTTCTTCTTCATTTTCTTCTTATTCCACTTCTTATTCTTCTTCTTCTTCTTCTTCTTCTTCTTCTTCTTCTTCTTCTTCTTCTTCCTCTTCTTCTTCTTCTTCTTCTTCTTCTTCTTCTTCTTCTTCTTCTTCTTCTTCTTCTTCTTCTTCTTCTTCTTCTCCTTCTTCTTCTTCTTCTTCGAATCTGTAACAACTTTCTTTCAACCATCGTTCCATTTTACAAGAAACGGAATCAGAACTGTACAATTAGTTCAATGATTGTATCTCTGTTTACCTTTCTTTATGTTAAAAGTCGAACCACATAATTTCTTTCTAATCTGCAGACCAGTGCTAGGTATTCTTCAGGAATATATATATATATATATATATATATATATATATATATATATATATATATATATATATATATATATATATATATATAAACAATTGTCACTTTAAACTGGGCACTTTTCAAACCATCCAGGGTGTTTTTTAAATCAAAGTGGACATTTTTCAAATCATCCAGGACGTTTTTCAAATCAAACCGGACGGTTTTCAAACCACTTAAGACATTTTTTAAATAAAACCGGACATCTTTTAAACCAAACTCATCATCATGTAGCAGGTCCTTTGCAGAACGTCGCTCTCATCACAATCTGCCTGTAAGAAAGTCGGTCTCTTGCCAGTTCTCCCGCCTCAGGAACTTTCACACTCAAGGAGTCAGTTATATCCTGTACCCATCCTCGTGTCGGTCGGCCCCTGCCTCTCCTTCCTGGTACCATGCCTTCTGCTAAAAATTTTTCCAATCCGTCGTGGCGCTTGACAAAAATATTTAAGCTTTCGAGAAAGGATGCTGTTTATTAGCCAATCTTCCTTTTAAACCAAAATGGACAAAATTAAAGAACAGTTTTTTGAGGTCTTGATGTCTGTACAAGAGGAAATGACACCTGATGAACTGGCGGTACAAGCTGGGGATATCTTGATAACAGCAGCTAAAGACTTAATACCCACCAGGACTAAGCAACATAAACCATGGATCACACCATACACGTTAGAACTAATGAAACAACGAAGGGAACTGAAAAAGAAAGGAGAAACCAATGACAGTAGGATGAAGTATAAATTTTTAACACGAGAAATAAGAAAGTACACAAGAAAGGATAAAAATCAGTATGTACAAGATTGCTGTATTAAAATAGAGCAGCATCATAAAAATGGAAGATATTACGAAATGTTCAAGGAAATGAAGTTATTGACAAGAAATTTTCAACCTCAGTTAAATGTTATTTGTGACAGGATGGGAAATACTTTAACAGAATCTAGACAAATTCTAGGAAGATGGCAGGAATACTGCAGCGGAATGTATGATATGAATGACAGTGAGGATATGAATGATATACATGAACCAGTAACAGTAGAGGCAGAACCTGAACCTTCATTAGATGAAATTTCATGGGCAATAAGGAGCCTGAAAAATGGTAAATCACCAGGATGTGATGAGATACCAGCTGAATTGATTAAAGCGGGAGGAGAAGAAAGCATAAAAATCTATCATGCATTATGTGAAAAGATATGGAAATATGGTATTTGGCCAAAAGACTGGAAGAGAACTATCTTCATTCCAATACCAAAAAAGGGTGACCTGAAATTATGTACAAACTATCGAACTATTGCCCTGATCAGTCATGCAAGTAAAATTCTACTAAAAATTATAATGAGAAGACTGCATAAGAAAATGGAAGAAGAGATTAATGTAGCTCAGGCTGGATTTAGACAGGGAAGAGGAACAAGAGATCATATATTCAACATGCATTTAATAATAGAGAAGTGTAGAGAATTTAATGTAAATCTGTTCTTATGTTTTGTGGATTATTCCAAAGCATTTGACTGTGTACAACATCAGAAGCTTTGGGAAATCATGAGGAATATGGGTTTTCCATCACATATAGTGCAGCTCATTAAAATGCTCTATCAAGACCAACAAGCAGCAGTCAGAATAGATGGAGAGACATCAGACTGGTTTGGCATCAAGCAAGGAGTCCGTCAGGGATGTGTGCTGTCACCGTATTTGTTCAACCTGTACGCCGAAAATATAATGAGAAATGTAAGAGATGATATAAACAAGGAACAATATGATGCCCTAAACATCGGTGGTCATGAAATACCAGAAATTCGTTATGCTGATGATACTATCAATATCACAAAATGGTTTAGAAAACTTATTAACCTCACTCCAAAGAAATAGTGAAAATCATAACTTATTTCTTAACATAGCAAAAACAAAGATGATGCATACAAACAAAACTGCCATGGAGAAGGAAATATATGTTAATGAGGAAAGATTGGAAGTGGTGGAAAATTTCGAATATCTTGGGTCACTGGTTACCAACAATGGTGACACAATGAAAGAAATTAAACGACTACTATCAATTGCTCTTCAAAGACTAAAGCAACTGAATAAATTATGGAATTGTACAGATAGAACTACAAAGGTCAGATTTTTAAGAGCATGCATCTTTCCCATTGCAACATACGCCTGTGAGACCTGGACACTTACTAAACAAGCGAAACAGCGCATAAATGCATTTGAATATAAATGTTACAGACAGGTTCTAAGAATATCTTGGGTAAAGAAAAGAACAAATGCATCCATACTTCAAGAGCTGAATATTGAAGAGGGTTGGCTAGTAAAGACAATAAAACAAAGAAAATTGAAATATTTTGGTCACTTGAAACGTCATGGAAGTCTAGAGAGAACAATAATGGAGGGGTATATGCCTGGGAAGAGAGGAAGAGGAAGGCCAAGAAGAAGATGGGTGCAGGATGTGGCAGATGATCTCCAGATGGGTGTATCAGACGCAGGACATCTTGCTCAGGATAGGAAGGTTTTCCGGAGGGTTGTTGTGGCAGCGAGGTTCCGCGAGGGACATGCTACTGAATGAATGAATGAATGAAATTCGAGCATATGGAACTTTCAAGATGTTCCGGAACACACATTACGTCATTAATTTTGGAATGTTCTTTCGCGATATCTATAAATCATGCTTTATTGTACACAGTCCTGTAAATTTAGAGAAGCACCCATAAATGAGCAACCAACCTCACAACGATGCGTATCTTAGGCAACGACGGTGTAAGCGAAGCTTGTGTTAGTCGATGGAAAAACTGCCAATGAGTCAGCTCAAGTCGCTGGTATCAACGAGAGCACAGCAAGAAACATCACCAGTGCCTGCAAACGAGAAGGTGCCACTTTCCAGCTAAACTGCGGTGGAAACAACAAAGGGAAGCTGACACTT
>CAJHNH020006455.1:0-12336 GCA_905116865.2 Candidula unifasciata | reverse complement strand
TTCATTTTTTTTTATCTATTTTTCTGTCCCCCAACGACTCCAAAGTGCCCCAATTTATCATCTAAGATCTCGTAAAGTGTAAATGAAGACTGGCCCAAATTGGGAACTTTTTTGAAAATTTTTTTGGAAAACCGGGGAAGGCAAAAATTCTGCAAAATTGTCACTTGTGGCATTTTTATGTTATCCAATTTGTTGCCCCGTTTGTACAAAAAGCCAAATCGACTCCTTTAAAAATACTTGCTCTACTTTCTTTTCTGTGTAAAAAAAATTGTCGGGGCCAAATGTTTAGTGGTAGGACCCAAAACAGGTTGTTTAGGAACAATTCCTTCTTAAAATTTGATTTTTCCACTGTTACCCTATCTATTTTTTTCTGTCCACTAACGCGCTCCAAAGTGTCCCAATTTATAATCTAGGGTATCTCGTCAAGTGTGACAATGATAGACGGAGACTAACTTGTCAACTTTTTGGCATATATGATTTTGGCAACACGCGTAAGGCATTAATTCTGCAAAATTGTCCATTTGTGGCCATTTTTTTTATGTTATCTCAATTGTTGCCCCCCCAGATTGTACCAAAGTGCCAATTCAACATCCAGTTTTAACTACTCTGCATCTAGCGTGTCTATTCATGTGTAAAATAATTGTCTGGACTCACTGTTTAGTGGTAGGACACAACAAGTTGTTAGGAAACATTTCTTCGTAAAATTTGTTTTTCACTTTTATCTTATCTATTTTTCTGTCACCTATGGAAGCTCCAAAGTGTCCAATTTCTCATCTAGAGTATCTCGTCAAGTGTGAAATGATAGACTGAGACTAAATTTGGCAACTTTTTTGGAAAATATGATTTTTGCATCTAGCGTTTCTATTCATGTGTAAAATAATTGTCTGGGACTCAATGTTTAGTGGTAGGACACAAACAAGTTGTTAGGAACAATTCTTCGTAAAATTTGTTTTTCACTTTTATCTTATCTATTTTTCTGTCACCTATGAGCTCCAAAGTGTCCCATTTTCTCATCTAGAGTATCTCGTCAAGTGTGAAATGATAGACTGAGACTAAATTGGCAACTTTTTTGCAAATATTATTTTGGCCAAACGCGTAAGGCATAAATTCTGCAAAAATGTCACTTGTGGTCATTTTTATGTTATCTCAATTGTTGCCCCCAGATTGTACAAAATGCCAAATCAGACATCCAGTTTACCTACTCTGCATCTAGCGTGTCTATTCATGTGTAAAATAATTGTCTGGGACTCACTGTTTAGTGGTAGGACACAAACAAGTTGTTAGGAACATTTCTTCGTAAAATTTGTTTTTCACTTTTATCTTATCTATTTTTCTGTCACCTATGAGCTCCAAAGTGTCCAATTTCTCATCTAGAGTATCTCGTCAAGTGTGAAATGATAGACTGAGACTAAATTGGCAACTTTTTTTGCAAATATTATTTTGGCCAAACGCGTAAGGCATAAATTCTGCAAAATTGTCACTTGTGGTCATTTTTATGTTATCTCAATTGTTGCCCCCAGATTGTACCAAAATGCCAAATCAGACATCCAGTTTAACTACTCTGCATCTAGCGTGTCTATTCATGTGTAAAATAATTGTCCTTGACTCATTGTTTAGTAGTAGGACACCAACAAGTTGTTAGGAATATTTCTTTGTAACATTTGTTTTTCACTTTAATCTTATCTATTTTTCTGTCACCAATGAGCTCCAAAGAGTCCAATTTCTCATCTAGTGTATCTCGTCAAGTGTGAAATGATAGACTGAGACTAAATTGGCAACTTTTGCATATATGGTTTTGGCCAAACGGGAAAGGCATAAATTCTGGAAAAATGTCACTTGTGGTCATTTTAATGTTATCTCAATTGTTGCCCCCAGATTGTACCAAAATGCCAAATCAGACATTCAGTTTACATACTCTGCATCTAGCGTGCCTATTCATGTGTAAAATAATTGTCTGGGACTCAATGTTTAGTGGTAGGACACAAACAAGTTGTTAGGAACATTTCTTCGTAAAATTTGTTTTTCACTTTTATCTTATCTATTTTTCTGTCACCAACGAGCTCCAAAGTGTCCAATTTATCATCTAGAGTATCTCGTCAAGTGTGAAATGATAGACTGAGACTAAATTGGCAACTTTTTTTGGAAAATATTATTTTGGCCAAACGCGTAAGGCATAAATTCTGCAAAATGTCACTTGTGGTCATTTTTATGTGTTATCTCAATTGTTGCCCCCAGATTGTACAAAAATGCCAAATCAGACATCCAGTTTACCTACTCTGCATCTAGCGTGTCTATTCATGTGTAAAATAATTGTCTGGGACTCAATGTTTAGTGGTAGGACACAAACAAGTTGTTAGGAACATTTCTTCGTAAAAAAATTGTTTTTTTCACTTTTATCTTATCTATTTTTCTGTCACCAATGAGCTCCAAAGTGTCCAATTTCTCATCTAGAGTATCTCGTCAAGTGTGAAATGATAGACTGAGACTAAATTGGCAACTTTTTTGGAAAATATTATTTTGGCCAAACGCGTAAAGGCATAAATTCTGCAAAATTGTCACTTGTGGTCATTTTTATGTTATCTCAATTGTTGCCCCCAGATTGTACAAAAATGCCAAATCAGACATCCATTCAGTTTAACCTACTCTGCATCTAGCGTGTCTATTCATGTGTAAAATAATTGTCTGGGACTCAATGTTTAGTGGTAGGACACAAAACAAGTTGTTAGGAACATTTTCTTCGTAAAATTTGTTTTTCACTTTTATCTTATCTATTTTTCTGTCACCTACGAGCTCCAAAGTGTCCAATTTATCATCTAGAGTATCTCGTCAAGTGTGAAATGATAGACTGAGACTAAATTGGCAACTTTTTGCAAATATGATTTTGGCCAAAACGCGAAAGGCATAAATTCTGGAAAAATTGTCACTTGTGGTCATTTTTATGTTATCTCAATTGTTGCCCCCAGATTGTACAAAATGCCAAATCAGACATCCAGTTTAACTACTCTGCATCTAGCGTGTCTATTCATGTGTAAAATAATTGTCTGGGACTCACTGTTTAGTGGTAGGACACAAACAAGTTGTTAGGAACATTTCTTCGTAAAATTTGTTTTTTTCACTTTTATCTTATCTATTTTTCTGTCACCTATGAGCTCCAAAGTGTCCAATTTCTCATCTAGAGTATCTCGTCAAGTGTGAAATGATAGACTGAGACTAAATTGGCAACTTTTTTGGAAAATATTATTTTGGCCAAACGCGTAAGGCATAAATTCTGCAAAAATGTCACTTGTGGTCATTTTTATGTTATCTCAATTGTTGCCCCCCAGATTTGTACAAAAATGCCAAATCAGACATTCAGTTTACCTACTCTGCATCTAGCGTGTCTATTCATGTGTAAAATAATTGTCTGGGACTCACTGTTTAGTGGTAGGACACAAACAAGTTGTTAGGAACATTTCTTCGTAAAATTTGTTTTTTCACTTTTATCTTATCTATTTTTCTGTCACCTATGAGCTCCAAAGTGTCCAATTTCTCATCTAGAGTATCTCGTCAAGTGTGAAATGATAGACTGAGACTAAATTGGCAACTTTTTTGGAAAATATGATTTTGGCCAAACGCGTAAAGGCATAAATTCTGCAAAATTGTCACTTGTGGTCATTTTTATGTTATCTCAATTGTTGCCCCCAGATTGTACAAAAATGCTAAATCAGACATCCAGTTTACCTACTCTGCATCTAGCGTGTTATTCATGTGTAAAATAATTGTCTGGGTCACTGTTTAGTGGTAGGACACAAACAAGTTGTTAGGAACATTTCTTCGTAAAATTTGTTTTTCACTTTTATCTTATCTATTTTTCTGTCACCTATGAGCTCCAAAATGTCCAATTTCTCATCTAGAGTATCTCGTCAATTGTGAAATGATAGACTGAGACTAAATTGGCAACTTTTTTGCAAATATGATTTTGGCCAAACGCGAAAGGCATAAATTCTGCAAAAATGTCACTTGTGGTCATTTTTTATGTTATCTCAATTGTTGCCCCCAGATTGTACAAAAATGCCAAATCAGACATCCAGTTTACCTACTCTGCATCTAGCGTGTCTATTCATGTGTAAAATAATTGTCTGGGACTCACTGTTTAGTGGTAGGACACAAACAAGTTGTTAGGAACATTTCTTCGTAAAATTTGTTTTTCACTTTTATCTTATCTATTTTTCTGTCACCAACGAGCTCCAAAGTGTCCAATTTATCATCTAGAGTATCTCGTCAAGTGTGAAATGATAGACTGAGACTAAATTGGCAACTTTTTGGAAAATATTATTTTGGCCAAACGCGTAAGGCATAAATTCTGCAAAAATGTCACTTGTGGTCATTTTTATGTTATCTCAATTGTTGCCCCCCAGATTGTACCAAAATGCCAAATCAGACATTCAGTTTACCTACTCTGCATCTAGCGTGTCTATTCATGTGTAAAATAATTGTCTGGGACTCAATGTTTAGTGGTAGGACACAAACAAGTTGTTAGGAACAATTCTTCGTAAAATTTGTTTTTTCACTTTTATCTTATCTATTTTTTTTGTGTCACCAATGAGCTCCAAAGTGTCCAATTTATCATCTAGAGTATCTCGTCAAGTGTGAAATGATAGACTGAGACTAAATTGGCAACTTTTTTTGCAAATATTATTTTGGCCAAACGCGTAAGGCATAAATTCTGCAAAATTGTCACTTGTGGTCATTTTTATGTTATCTCAATTGTTGCCCCCAGATTGTACCAAAATGCCAAATCAGACATCCAGTTTAACTACTCTGCATCTAGCGTGTCTATTCATGTGTAAAATAATTGTCTGGGACTCACTGTTTAGTGGTAGGACACAAACAAGTTGTTAGGAACAATTCCTCGTAAAATTTGTTTTTCACTTTGTAGCTTATCTATTTTGCTGTCACCTATGAGCTCCAAAGTGTCCAATTTATCATCTAGAGTATCTCGTCAAGTGTGAAATGATAGACTGAGACTAAATTGGCAACTTTTTTGCAAAAATTATTTTGGCCAAACGCGTAAGGCATAAATTCTGCAAAATTGTCACTTGTGGCCATTTTTATGTTATCTCAATTGTTGCCCCCAGATTGTACCAAAAATGCCAAATCAGACATTCAGTTTAACTACTCTGCATCTAGCGTGTCTATTCATGTGTAAAATAATTGTCTGGGACTCACTGTTTAGTGGTAGGACACAAACAAGTTGTTAGGAACATTTCTTCGTAAAATTTGTTTTTTTTCACTTTTATCTTATCTATTTTTCTGTCACCTATGAGCTCCAAAGTGTCCAATTTATCATCTAGAGTATCTCGTCAAGTGTGAAATGATAGACTGAGACTAAATTGGCAACTTTTTTGGAAAATATGATTTTGGCCAAACGCGTAAGGCATAAATTCTGCAAAAATGTCACTTGTGGTCATTTTTATGTTATCTCAATTGTTGCCCCCAGATTGTACCAAAATGCCAAATCAGACATTCAGTTTACCTACTCTGCATCTAGCGTGTCTATTCATGTGTAAAATAATTGTCTGGGACTCACTGTTTAGTGGTAGGACACAAACAAGTTGTTAGGAACAATTCTTCGTAAAATTTGTTTTTCACTTTTATCTTATCTATTTTTCTGTCACCAACGAGCTCCAAAGTGTCCAATTTATCATCTAGAGTATCTCGTCAAGTGTGAAATGATAGACTGAGACTAAATTGGCAACTTTTTGCAAATATTATTTTGGCCAACGCGAAAGGCATAAATTCTGGAAAAATTGTCACTTGTGGTCATTTTTATGTTATCTCAATTGTTGCCCCCAGATTGTACAAAAATGCCAAATCAGACATTCAGTTTAACTACTCTGCATCTAGCGTGTCTATTCATGTGTAAAATAATTGTCTGGGACTCACTGTTTAGTGGTAGGACACAAACAAGTTGTTAGGAACATTTCTTCGTAAAATTTGTTTTTCACTTTTATCTTATCTATTTTTCTGTCACCAACGAGCTCCAAAGTGTCCAATTTATCATCTAGAGTATCTCGTCAAGTGTGAAATGATAGACTGAGACTAAATTGGCAACTTTTTTTTGCAAATATGATTTTGGCCAAACGCGTAAGGCATAAATTCTGCAAAATTGTCACTTGTGGTCATTTTTATGTTATCTCAATTGTTGCCCCCAGATTGTACAAAAATGCCAAATCAGACATCCAGTTTAACTACTCTGCATCTAGCGTGTCTATTCATGTGTAAAATAATTGTCTGGGACTCACTGTTTAGTGATAGGACACAAACAAGTTGTTAGGAACATTTCTTCGTAAAATTTGTTTTTTTACTTTTATCTTATCTATTTTTCTGTCACCTATGAGCTCCAAAGTGTCCAATTTCTCATCTAGAGTATCTCGTCAAGTGTGAAATGATAGACTGAGACTAAATTGGCAACTTTTTAGAATATATGATTTTGGCCAAACGCGAAAGGCATAAATTCTGCAAAAATGTCACTTGTGGTCATTTTTATGTTATCTCAATTGTTGCCCCCAGATTGTACCAAAATGCCAAATCAGACATTCAGTTTACCTACTCTGCATCTAGCGTGTCTATTCATGTGTAAAATAATTGTCTGGGACTCACTGTTTAGTGGTAGGACACAAACAAGTTGTTAGGAACAATTCTTCGTAAAATTTGTTTTTTACTTGTATCTTATCTATTTTTCTGTCACCAACGAGCTCCAAAGTGTCCAATTTATCATCTAGAGTATCTCGTCAAGTGTGAAATGATAGACTGAGACTAAATTGGCAAATTTTTTAAAAATATTATTTTGGCCAAACGCGTAAGGCATAAATTCTGCAAAATGTCACTTGTGGCCATTTTTATGTTATCTCAATTGTTGCCCCCAGATTGCACAAAAATGCCAAATCAGACATCCAGTTTAACTACTCTGCATCTAGCGTGTCTATTCATGTGTAAAATAATTGTCTGGGACTCACTGTTTAGTGGTAGGACACAAACAAGTTGTTAGGAACATTTCATCGCAAAATTTGTTTTTTCACTTTTATCTTATCTATTTTTCTGTCACCTATGAGCTCCAAAGTGTCCAATTTATCATCTAGAGTATCTCGTCAAGTGTGAAATGATAGACTGAGACTAAATTGGCAACTTTTTTGGCAAATATGATTTTGGCCAAACGAGTAAGGCATAAATTCTGCAAAATTGTCACTTGTGGTCATTTTTATGTTATCTCAATTGTTGCCCCCAGATTGTACCAAAATGCCAAATCAGACATTCAGTTTACCTACTCTGCATCTAGCGTGTCTATTCATGTGTAAAAGAATTGTCTGGGACTCAATGTTTAGTGGTAGGACACAAACAAGTTGTTAGGAACATTTCTTCGTAAAATTTGTTTTTTCACTTTTATCTTATCTATTTTTCTGTCACCTATGAGCTCCAAAGTGTCCAATTTATCATCTAGAGTATCTCGTCAAGTGTGAAATGATAGACTGAGACTAAATTGGCAACTTTTTGGCAAATATGATTTTTGGCCAAACGCGTAAGGCATAAATTCTGCAAAAAATGTCACTTGTGGTCATTTTTATGTTATCTCAATTGTTGCCCCCAGATTGTACAAAAATGCCAAATCAGACATCCAGTTTAACTACTCTGCATCTAGCGTGTCTATTCATGTGTAAAATAATTGTCTGGGACTCACTGTTAGTGGTAGGACACAAACAAGTTGTTAGGAACATTTCTTCGTAAAATTTGTTTTTCACTTTTATCTTATCTATTTTTCTGTCACCAATGAGCTCCAAAGTGTCCAATTTATCATCTAGAGTATCTCGTCAGTGTGAAATGATAGACTGAGACTAAATTGGCAACTTTTTTGGAAAATATGATTTTGGCCAAACGCGAAAGGCATAAATTCTGGAAAAATGTCACTTGTGGTCATTTTTATGTTGTCTAAATTGTTGCCCCCAGATTGTACCAAAATGCCAAATCAGACATTCAGTTTACCTACTCTGCATCTAGCGTGTCTATTCATGTGTAAAAGAATTGTCTGGGACTCAATGTTTAGTGGTAGGACACAAACAAGTTGTTAGGAACATTTCTTCGTAAAATTTGTTTTTCACTTTTATCTTATCTATTTTTCTGTCACCTATGAGCTCCAAAGTGTCCAATTTCTCATCTAGAGTATCTCGTCAAGTGTGAAATGATAGACTGAGACTAAATTGGCAACTTTTTTGGCAAATATGATTTTGGCCAAACGAGTAAGGCATAAATTCTGCAAAATTGTCACTTGTGGTCATTTTTATGTTATCTCAATTGTTGCCCCCAGATTGTACCAAAATGCCAAATCAGACATTCAGTTTACCTACTCTGCATCTAGCGTGTCTATTCATGTGTAAAATAATTGTCTGGGACTCACTGTTTAGTGGTAGGACACAAACAAGTTGTTAGGAACAATTCTTCGTAAAATTTGTTTTTTTTTTACTTTTATCTTATCTATTTTTCTGTCACCTATGAGCTCCAAAGTGTCCAATTTCTCATCTAGAGTATCTCGTCAAGTGTGAAATGATAGACTGAGACTAAATTGGCAACTTTTTTGCAAATATGATTTTGGCCAAACGCGTAAGGCATAAATTCTGCAAAAATGTCACTTGTGGTCATTTTTATGTTATCTCAATTGTTGCCCCCAGATTGTACAAAAATGCCAAATCAGACATCCAGTTTAACTACTCTGCATCTAGCGTGTCTATTCATGTGTAAAATAATTGTCTGGGACTCACTGTTTAGTGGTAGGACACAAACAAGTTGTTAGGAACATTTCTTCGTAAAATTTGTTTTTTCACTTTTATCTTATCTATTTTTCTGTCACCAACGAGCTCCAAAGTGTCCAATTTCTCATCTAGAGTATCTCGTCAAGTGTGAAATGATAGACTGAGACTAAATTGGCAACTTTTTGGCAAATATGATTTTGGCCAAACGCGTAAGGCATAAATTCTGCAAAATTGTCACTTGTGGTCATTTTTATGTTATCTCAATTGTTGCCCCCAGATTGTACAAAAATGCCAAATCAGACATCCAGTTTAACTACTCTGCATCTAGCGTGTCTATTCATGTGTAAAATAATTGTCTGGGACTCACTGTTTAGTGGTAGGACACAAACAAGTTGTTAGGAACATTTTTTCGTAAAATTTGTTTTTCACTTTTATCTTATCTATTTTTCTGTCACCAACGAGCTCCAAAGTGTCCAAATTCTCATCTAGAGTATCTCGTCAAGTGTGAAATGATAGACTGAGACTAAATTGGCAACTTTTTTGCAAATATTATTTTGGCCAAACGCGAAAGGCATAAATTCTGCAAAAATGTCACTTGTGGTCATTTTTATTTTATCTCAATTGTTGCCCCCAGATTGTACAAAAATGCCAAATCAGACATTCAGTTTAACTACTCTGCATCTAGCGTGTCTATTCATGTGTAAAATAATTGTCTGGGACTCACTGTTTAGTGGTAGGACACAAACAAGTTGTTAGGAACATTTCTTCGTAAAATTTGTTTTTCACTTTTATCTTATCTATTTTTCTGTCACCTATGAGCTCCAAAGTGTCCAATTTCTCATCTAGAGTATCTCGTCAAGTGTGAAATGATAGACTGAGACTAAATTGGCAACTTTTTGGAAAATATGATTTTGGCCAAACGCGAAAGGCATAAATTCTGGAAAAATGTCACTTGCGGTCATTTTTATGTTATATCAATTGTTGCCCCCAGATTGTACAAAAATTCCAAATCAGACATCAATTTTAACTACTCTGCATCTAGCTTGTCTATTCATGTGTAAAATAATTGTCTGGGACTCAATGTTTAGTGGTAGGACACAAACAAGTTGTTAGGAATAATTCTTCGTAAAATTTGTTTTTCACTTTTATCTTATCTATTTTTCTGTCACCAACGAGCTCTAAAGTGTCCAATTTATCATCTAGGGTATCTCGTCAAGTGAGAAATGATAGACTGAGACTAAATTGGCAACTTTTTTGCAAATATTATATTGGCCAAACGCGTAAGGCATAAATTCTGCAAAATTGTCACTTGTGGTCATTTTTATGTTATCTCAATTGTTGCCCCCAGATTGTACAAAAATGCCAAATCAGACATCCAGTTTAACTACTCTGCATCTAGCGTGTCTATTCATGTGTAAAATAATTGTCTGGGACTCAATGTTTAGTGGTACCTATGAGCTCCAAAGTGTCCAATTTCTCATCTAGAGTATCTCGTCAAGTGTGAAATGATAGACTGAGACTAAATTGGCACTTTTTGCAAATATGATTTTTGGCCAAAACGCGTAAGGCATAAAATTCTGCAAAATGTCACTGTGGTCATTTTTATGTTATCTCAATTGTTGCCCCCAGATTGTACCAAAATGCAAAATCAGACATTCAGTTTACCTACTCTGCATCTAGCGTGTCTATTCATGTGTAAAAATAAATTGTCTGGGACTCACTGTTTAGTGGTAGGACACAAACAAGTTGTTAGGAACAATTTTCTTCGTAAAATTTGTTTTTCACTTTTATCTTATCTATTTTTCTGTCACCTATGAGCTCCAAAGTGTCCAATTTAATCATCTAGAGTATCTCGTCAAGTGTGAAATGATAGACTGAGACTAAATTTGGAAACTTTTTTTGCAAAATATTATTTGGCCAAACGCGTAAGGCAATAAATTCTGCAAATTGTCACTTGTGGGTCATTTTTATGTTATCTCAATTGTTGCCCCCAGATTGTTAAAAATGCCGAACTCAGACATTTCAGTTTCCTACTTCTGCATTCTAGCGTGTACGTTCATTTGTAAAATAAATTGTCCTTTTTTTTGGGGACTCACTATTTAGTGGTAGGACACCACAAAGTTGTGGGGACAATTCTTCGTTAACCATTTGTTTCAACTTTTATCTTATCTATTTTTCTGTCACCAACGAGCTCCAAGTGTCCAATTTATCATCTAGAGTATCTCGTCAAAAAAGGTTCAAATTGTGACATGATAGACTGAGCAAAAAATTGGGCACTTTGTTTGCAAATATTATCTATGCCAAACGTTCACGGCATAAATTCTGCGAAATTGTCAATTGTGGTCATTGTTTATGTATCTAATTGGTGCCCCCAGAGTGTACCACCAAAATGCGCAAATCAGACATTCCGTTTACTACTCTGCATCTAGCATGTCTATTCAGTGTAAAATACGTGACGCGTTGTTGTGGATACCGCATCTGATTTTTATGTCGTGTTTGTTAGGATCTATAATAGCAAGTTGTTAGTGAAAAAATTTTTCGTTCGTAAAATTGTTTTTCACTTTTATCTCATCTTTTTTTTTCTGTAAACCAACGAGCCCCAAAAGTGCCCTAATTTATCAACAGAGTATCTCTTTAAGGGGAAAATGATGGGCCTGAGACAAAAATTGGAAACTTTTTTGCATATAATTTTTTGGGCTAAACGGGTAAGGCAAAAATTCCCCAAAATTGTCCCCTTTTTGGTCTTTTTTATTTTACTCAATTTTGCCCCCAGATTTAAAAAATAAAAATCAGACATTTTTTTTTACCACTCTCCCATTAGGGGTTCCATCTGTGTAAAAAAAATTGTCGGGGGCCCAATGTTTAGTGGTAGGCCCAAAAAAAAGGGTTTTTAGGAAAAATTCTTCTTAAAAATTTTTTTTTCATTTTTTAATTCATCTTTTTTTTCTGTCCCCAAAACAGCCCCCAAAGTGCCCAATTTATCAACTGGGAGTATCTCGTCAAGGGGGAAATGATAGACTGAACTAAATTGGAAATTTTTTTTGCAAAAATTTTTTTCCCAAAACGCTTTAAGGCAAAAATTCCCTGAAAAAATTGTCACTTGTGGTAAATTTTTAATTTTTATCTTTTTTTGTTCCCCCCAGATTTAAAAAAATCCCCAAAATCGACATTTTTTCCCTACTCTGTTACGTGTCCCGGTGAAAAAAAATTGTTTTGGGGCCAAATGTTTATTTGGAAAGGATACAAACAAGTTGTTAGGAAAAATTCTTCAAAAATTTTTTTTTACTTTTATCTTTCTATTTTTTTCTGTCACCAACGAGCCCAAAAAAGTGCCCAATTTTTAAACTGGGAGTACCCTCGTAAAAGTTGAAATGTAGACTGGGGCAAAATTTGGAACTTTTTGAAAATATTTTTTGGGAAAAAAGGGGAAAGGCATAAATTCTGAAAAAATTTCACTTTTTGGCCCTTTTTATGTTTCTCAATTGTTCCCCCAAAAGATTTTTAAAAATGCAAATCGCTTCCTTTTAACCTCTCTGAAAAACGGGGTTTCTAT
>CAJHNH020006454.1:0-12359 GCA_905116865.2 Candidula unifasciata | reverse complement strand
AGGACTTTAAGGAATATTTTGTTGACAAATTCAGACCCTTTGTCTGACTGCCAGGGGCGTATTTACTGAACACGTCTATACAAGTAACCAAGTACGACATCCCCTTGTTGTCTTTTCGTAAAGATCTCATATCTATCAGATCAGCTTGGAATTGTTGGTTGATACCACTAGTTATAATTGGCCGTCTTTTGAAATGTCGACGAATCGGTTTATGGAGAGTATACACATCTTGATGACTTAGCCAATTTTTGATCTGTTTGGTGGAGCTTTTGGTATGGCGTTTCAAGGCAACAGCCCCACTGTAGGCACCTGGTTGTTTCGGATCATAGTAATGTTTTCTCAGTGACGTGGCCATCGATCCCACTTTGGTGTGGGTATTTTAGACTTTTGCTTTCTGTCTCTAAGCGTATACGACGATACTGCCGGTGTCTCTGGTTCAGCAATCTTCTTAATAGTTTTGGCTGGTGGTGGGGACAACTGACTCGAGGCCTCTGTGTCTTCTATTTTAAGGACTGGTGGTGGTGGTGGTGGTGGTGGTGCTTCTGTCGTTGTTTTGATATCCACTAAACCTAGCGGTTGGTGTCGGTACTGATCGAGACGAGCCAAATAACGTTGCAACGTTTGTTGATACAGTTTGGTTTTGTCCCTCATCGGTAAATCAGCTCTTTCTAAAACTTGTTGCATTTGACTGTCCAGTTCTTGTAGATTATCTTTTAGTGTGTCGGGTGGTACATAAGACTTTGGCGTCTCTAGCAAACGAGGATCTATCAGGATCATTTTCTTGGCCATTTTAAAAGCCCAACACGCCTTTCAACACGGTGACTATTGGACCCAACAGGGCGCCTATGAAACCACCTTTTTGTATAATCTGTTTTCTTTTTTTCACCGACAGTTTCTTTTTGGTGAGGGCTCTCAGGGTGTTTTTGTAACGACACAAACGGCGCTTCTGAGCCGCGGTCAGAGAAACATTGCCTTTTAATACATTGTGACAACACTCGCATATTGATTGAACCAGATCTGGTGATGCCGTTTTTATGATGGCTTTTACGGCACTAGGTTTGGCCCCTCCCAAGAAACGCAAGATGGCCCCGTTTCGTTTCAGTTTGTCTGACATTATTTGGGTATGTAAACAACCTGATGTTGATCTGGAAATATATCGCTGCGTAAGCGCAAATGATCCGGTGTGTCCTGTCGAAGGTCAAACAACAAATAACCGTGAGGTTTAGATGTCGCATCCTTAAAACTTTCTTGAACATAGGAAACACGACCGGGATACATTTGTTTGGCCATATTGGTGATTTGTGACCCGTCTCGGGGGTTTTTGAAAATTACGAGATAATGGGAGTTGAGACTGATGGTCCTCTGTTCTTTATTTTTCCCAAAGAGATTCTGTACAATGTACATGACACTGAGATTACGATGGTGACTGCCTTTAGTAAACAATTTAGTGACTCTATCATCCGTCTCGGACATCAAATCGTCATGGTTCCTTTGTTGCGTAGTGTTCCTATTACAGAGCGCAGTTCCGTCTCGATGTTTCGCACCTACGACAAACCCCATTATGTCCCACTGAGTCGCTTCTCGTTTGACACTGTGGAGGTTCTTTTAACCACCGACATGGGCAAAAAGATCCCATTCATGCGTGGTTCTTCGGTGCTGACGTTACACTTTCGAACCAACAAGCGTTTTGATCTCGGCTAAAAAATGGTTAGACACGCACCAATCCCCCGTAACGCCAAGGTTTACGAAGAATATTTCTGTAATCAAGCTGGAAACGGACTTCCTGTGTTTGTGGGTGGTCGCAGTCAGCGGGGACATGGCTTGGGTAGTTTCTTTAGCGGTTTGGGTCGTACAATTCTGCCTTGGTTGAAGTCTGGTGGTAAGGCCTTGTTGAGAGAAGGGTTGGGGACCGGATTACAAGTCGCCCAAGAGGCTTTAGCTGGTAGGAATATCGGAGACTCGTTTAGGGAACACGCCAAGGGGGCCGGTCGGCGTTTGTTGCAAGGGGCTGTTGGTCAGCTCAACCAATCAGGGAGTGGTATTCGACGTCGTAAGAGACGAGCAGCGCCACCTGGGGAGCCCCTACGAAAAAGATTTAAAGCCGCGCCCCGTCAGAGTCGGGTTCATAAGCAGACGAAGCAGCAGCAGCGACGACAGAAAAGGCATTCAGATATTTTTTTCATAATGGCGTTGATTCACCCCAAATCGTGTGAATGTCTCCACTCTGGCCTCGATTTATTTAGCGTACCACCAACACAAACAGCTGTTGAGGAGGGGCAGTTTGTGGAAATACACCCTCTGGCTACTTTAGCTTATGGTGCCCCTATTGAGTTTGCCGTTTCAGGAAACAGTGAAGAATATATAGATTTATACAATTCCTTTCTACACATCAGAGCCAAAGTTACCATGCCTAATGGTGACAGTGTACCCTTTAATACGGACGTGGCACCAGTCAACTATTACCTACACAGTTTATTTTCGCAAGTCGACGTTTCCCTCAATGATACATTGATAACTCCTAGTGAAAATACGTATACGTATAGGTCAATTTTAGAGTGTTTACTTAATTATGGAGAAGAGGCCAAGAAGAGTCATTTGACGGCGGCTTTCTATTACCAAGATACACCAGGTCACATGGCTGATACGACAGGTAACAACAATATAGGATTTTCGAAACGCCGATCGTTGGCCACCAACAGCGTAGAGCTCGACATGATGGGAAAGTTGCACTCTGATATATTTGTGCAAGATCGGTATCTACTTAACGGCGTCGATATGAAAATCAAGTTGACACCCTCCAAATCAGTCTTCAATATAATTGCCCACGATGCAACGGTTGGGTACAAGTCTGTTATAACCTACGCGACTTTCTTGGTGAGGAAGGTAAAATTAAACCCCGCTATATCTATGGCACATGAGAAGGCATTACTACGAGCCACAGCGAAGTATCCGATAAAACGCATAGTAGTTAAGACGTTTTGCATTCCCCAGGGTATGTTTTCTCATATACAAGACAATCTGTTTCTGAGCCAGACGCCCACCCGAATAGTTGTGGGGTTGGTAACGTCGGCATGTTTCAATGGAGTTTTAGATACCAACCCCTTCAATTTCCACCACTTTCAACTAAACTACCTCAGTCTACTGGTCGACGGACGCTGTGTCACAGGCAAACCCTTAGCACCTACGTTTTTCAACGGTCAATATGCGCGCGCATATTTTGGAAGTAACCTGGCGTTGGGTTTTACTGGAAAAGACGCTGGGAATGGTATAGATTACGACGCTTTTATGAACGGTTACGCTCTCTACGCCTTTGATCTGTCACCTAGTCTTCTTGATGGAGCCATGTTTGAGATGGCCCGCTCTGGCTCAGTTTCATTGGAGCTTAAATTTAACCAAGTCACACCGGTACCACTACAAACGATCATCTACGCGGAACTAGACTCATTGCTAGAAATTTCCAAGACCAGACAAGTTCTAACAGATTACTCAGCCTAAAATGAACACAGAAGAGCTTCGACGCATACTACAGGAAGATGTGTTTGTTAGACGACTCCCTCTGGTTCAAGTGTTAGCGCGAGATCGGTTACCTACACATTTTGATCAGACACGACCGGCTGCTTTTTTCATCATCAACACCGACCTGAGCACCCAACCGGGTTCCCATTGGGTCAGTTTATTTTTTAATGGAGCCGGGAAATTTTATTTTGGGGATTCTTTTGGTTTGCCCCCTTATCACGAAGAGATTGTCAGCTTTATAGACCGTAATTCCCGCAAACCTTACAGCTATAACCCTCGTATGCTTCAAGACACAAGTAACGCCAGTTGTGGTCTTTATGCACTCTTTTTCATCCTCATGCAGGCTCGTGGGGCCAATATGGCCCGAATTTTGAGACCCTTCGGCCCCAGACAACAGACCAATGACCGCATCGTCTATCGACTGCTGGCCCCAGTTTTGAAAAAAGACGCTGACTGGAATTTTCGCTTATTTGACATATTTAGTTTTTAAATGAGGTCATTTGTTCACGTGACCGACCTTCAACTGGTTGTGAACTTTGGGTATAAATTGAGCAGCGCTGGTGACCGGGAGACCCTTTACCGAAATGACGACTTCAAGCAACACTGTGTTCATGTCCAAGTCTGGCGACGCACCGCGTCAGCTGGGGACCGGTCTGAAAGCTATTTCGGTCGTCTGCTACCGAGGGGTGACATCGCTTCACATCCGCAAGTATTTTGGAGATTCTTTTTTAAAATTTCCAACTAAAAATGGTATTACATTGACGAAGGCAGAATTTGAGAGTCTGTTAGCTATGAAAGATGACATCCTAGCCGACTTCAGCCGCCAGCCGTGTAGTGGTGACTACCAACCGGACTGTGCCCCTCCACTGCCTTGTAGTGGTGACTACCAACCAGACGGTGGCCCTGTGATGTCTTTTACAGATGAAACCCTTTTTTACAACACCCATGATGCAATGCCGTCCTACAGTCCTGTGATGATTCCACTAGGAAGGCAAAGACAATAGCTTTACCGCTGTATTAGACCAATTAAACCTGATGAACATACCACCTTTGTTTCTTGACTTTTGTTTAGTATAAAGGTGTGTGTGTAAGTTGTGTGTGTTGACTTTTGTGTAGTATAAAAGTGTGTGTGTGTGTGTGTGTGTGTGTGTGTGTGTGTGTGTGTGTGTGTGTGTGTGTGTGTGTGTGTGTGTGTGTGTGTGTGTGTGTGTGTGTGTGTGTGTGTGTGTGTAAGTGTTATGTGTGATGTGTGTGTGTGTTGTAAGTGTGTGTGTGTGTGTAAGTTTGTATGTCTATGTGTTTGACTTTGTAAAGAAAATAAACAAGCAAAAATAAAAAACCAAGTTAACAGCCACGGACATAACTTACTATTGGTAACACTGGTAAACTAGCATACAGGCAGGACAAGACCAAACACGTGATCTGACGGCAGCAGCAAAAGCAGGACAAGTGATCTGAAATAAAGAGGAAAAAATAAAACAAAATGTAGTCCTAAGTAAAAAAGGAAAAGAATAAAAGCATACCCTAAACAGTTTTAAGGCTTTAGTGAACTTAATTTAGATCTAGCTGTGGTCTGTGACCCGTGAAGGGTACTTTGCTTTGCTTTGAAAACCAAAAGTAATTAGTAAAGGGGGAAAAAAAAACATTAAATAATATTTTTACAGGTCTTTACTGGAATGATTCGGCTCTGTGGCTAAGTCGATTACGAACGCTTCGTAATGCCGGGCTGTCAGGTTCGATTCCAGCTGCGGGCCACGCGCCTTGCGTTGGTTTCGACAGTGGTATCAAGAAAGCCGACCGTCCAGGAAACAACGGCAAACTACTGGATGTAAATTTGCCTAGAGAAAACCACACATCAGACAGGGGCGGATACACACAGACTTTGTCATACTCGTTCATTTTACCTCTCTTTTAAAATAAATTAAACTTATAAAATCCTGTTCTGTCAACACTCTCCAAGTGTTTTTGTCCGAGATTTATCCAGGGCGATAATTGTAGTCCCCAAATACTAAGGGAAAGAACTCTTCTTTTTTACTGTTAAACGAGTTTTTTCTAGCTATTTTTATTACCAATCGCGATGTTGTTACTATTTTTAAAAATAATGTAATAAACGCATCTGCTACTTTCTAATATGTAAATATTATTTGTCTGTAAAATTCTAATTAATTAAAGAACTCCGTCAAAGAAAGCCTAGTCTTGGTTAAATACGTAAATTGCTCATTACACCCAATTGACCATAAGGCGTAAATGTGCTGTTTACTTTCACACCTTGTTTCCTCTGCTTGTGAAACGAAAGAAAATATACACCGGCCTTGAACGCGTTTTCTGGGACCTCTCCGCGGCGATCCTCATCCGGATGGTGGCACTTTGTGTCATTGGGTGTTTATCGCTTGTGTGATGTCCTGTTGGGGTAGAAACCGGCTGTTTATTTCTTGCTGAAATAGCAGGGACCCAACAGTCTGCCTTTGACTGTGAAATAACTACACACACAGATCACGGTTAAATTAAACACTTACCGGCTGTAAAAGATATTCGTCTCACAAGAAATGTTGTTTTTTTCAGGGCTCTCGAGTTTTCAACCTCTGGGCGATTTTTGACTGATAAATAAAAAATACTGACAATCACGGTTTTTATAACAGCGGATTGCTACGATGATTCATACTCTGCTGACTTAGGAATGTCTGTCTGCTTTTGTTTAAAGAGTTCCAGTTTGAGTATTGTTCGAATACGGGTTTTCCACAAGCTTAAGCAGGAAGTCTCCACTATAACCCCAAGCACTTTAGCCAACCTTGACAGTACACAACAATAGCACTGACTTGTTTTGGGGCGTTTATAAAATATTGCCTCTAGCCCGCTATGCCCAACTTGTTTTAGGGCGTTTATAAAATAATTCATCTAGCCCTATGTGCCCAACTTGTTTTAGGGCGTCTATAAAAATATGTATCTAGCCCTCTGTGCCCAACTTGTTTTAGGGCGTCGTGCCCTAATTCATCTAGCCCTATGTGCCCAACTTGTTTTAGGGCGTTATAAAAATAAATCATCTCTAGCCCTATGTGCCCAACTTTCTTCTTCTTCGTGTTCACTAGAATGTACACTCTGGTGGAAAGTTCCGGTTGTTCGTCCAGTATCTAGCCCTATGTGCCCATGACATTAAGAAATAAAAACAACTCTTAAAGACAAAAGATACGTTGACTGGTATTAAAGATATGTGTCTAGCCCTATATACCCATCACACTAAGGAATAAAAACAACTTTTAAAGACAAAAGATACGTTGACTGGTATTAAAGATATGTGTCTAGCCCTATATGCCCAAATCAACAAGAAACAGACATAGTGGTTATAAAAGGGCGATAAAAAACCTTAGGTCTAAACGCAGTTATGCGCAAGGCGCCTTTAGTGTGGCCTGTATGATGATGTTGTTTTTGTTGCTGATGGAAAAAAAACACACACACACGCCTTTCACCGCCCTTAAAATTTCCCCTTCTACTATAAACACGCGCCAGTTCACATCATTGTCTGGCATTCGCCAACCTTGACCATACCGGACATCGCGTCGTGAACAATTGAATTGATGTAGAATTCAACTATTTTTGGTTCCGTAAGAACCGGATGTCGAATTGTTTTGTTTAGGATTAAGGTAAAAACCGGAAAAACTAGTCGTTATGAATACTACCGGACATTGCTTAGTGAACAATTGGTGAAAAGCAAACGGAAACACAACAACGTGTAGTTGAGACCCGGTTTCGTATATCACAATATGAATAATAAATCTAGGGGCGGCTCTCCCCTAAAGTCGTAGTGGGCTTGGGGTTATAGAGAAAAAAAGGGGCCTCACAACAATGATAAAAAAGTGCGGTTATAGAGGAGAACGGGCGTCAAAACAATGATAAAGAGGCGGGTATAGAGGAGAAAAAGACCCCAAAAAAGGATAATAATATGTTTAATAACGAGAGGGGGCGTCATCTCATACATCAATATATGGACTAGAGGGGGGCGTCATCTCATACATCACTCTATGTGAACTGGCATAATAAGAGGGAAAAAAAGTCAATGTTGTTTGTTACCGGGGATGGGTAAATACTACAGGTGGCAGACAGGAGAAAAACAGAAAGAACTACAAAAGAAACCTACAGGATTTTCCAGTGCCCCCAAAATACCCCCGAGGTGTTCCAGACCAAAATATATATTTTTGCAACTTTTTGGAGATGAAAATACCGTCATCTTTTTAAAAAATACTTGGCAAAAATCTGGTGTAAAAAATGACTTCTGGGAAGAAAAATATAACTTCTAAGGAGAAAATTCTAGAGAAAATCTAGAAAAACAAGGTTTTATTTTTAAAGAAACAAACAGTGACGCCCTTGACAGACAAACATTTCGCATTCTGGGGACAAACAAATAATTGACCCTTTGAACTTCCGCAGGGGTCAATCCCGGCGCACCAGGCACCAGTGTCCATTCACCTGGTGCGCACAGTGTCCATCCGGCGCACCAAGCACAGGCCTGTGACGTCTACGGTTGGTGCGGCGCATACAATACTACTGGTAGGTAGGTAGGTAGGTAGGTAGGTAGGTAGGTAGGTAGGTAGGTAGGTAGGTAGGTAGGTAGGTAGGTAGGTAGGTAGGTAGGTAGATAGGTAGATAGATAGATAGATAGATAGATAGATAGATAGATAGATAGATAGATAGATAGATAGATAGATAGATAGATAGATAGATAGATAGATAGATAGATAGATAGATAGATAGATAGACAGACAGACAGACAGACAGACAGACAGACAGACAGACAGACAGACAGACAGACAGGACAGACAGACAGACAGACAGGACAGACAGACAGACAGACAGACAGACAGACAGACAGACAGACAGACAGACAGACAGACAGGACAGACAGACAGACAGATAGATAGATAGATAGATAGATAGATAGATAGATAGATAGATAGATAGATAGATAGATAGATAGATAGATAGATAGATAGATAGATAGATAGATAGATAGATAGATAGATAGATAGAGAGAGAGAGAGAGAGAGAGAGAGAGAGAGATGAGAGAGAGAGAGAACCAAACAGCTAAACAGACAGACAGCTACAGAGCTGGGCGGACAAAATATTAAACAGCTGAACAGATAGACAACTATAGAACTAAAGAAACAGACAACTATATAGCTAGACATATAGATAACTAGATAGCTAAACAGGCAGCTAGACAGACAATTATACAGCAGAAAATAAAACTAGATAACTCCACAGACAGACAAGCTGATAAACAAAAATGCGGCAAGAGAATTTAGACAAATAAGCAAATAGCTACACAGACACGTAGATAGCTAGACAGAAGATAACTAGAGAGACAAATAGATAGGTAGACGACAACTAGATACCTGGACAATTGACAAGACACCTAGATAGACAGACAACCTATCTAGATAAAACACACACACAGCTAGACACACATATAGATACATCTCATCAACAACGCGGAAAAGGAAACATTGGCAATTTGTAGGTTGCAAAAATAGCATCACATATGCCAACGTAGGTAGGTTCTCCGCTGGAGGACAAATCGTTGTGTTTAACCAGCATCCCTGAAGGGAGCTTTAGGTTATACCTGTGACTAGGTTGTGTGCGCCATATAAAAGAGCTTGGCATTGCACGCCACGAAGAGCCTGATAAGTGCAGTGTTAATGCGATCCAAGGGATGATGACCCAGTCGCCGATGCTGACATATCCCAACGAAGCGGACAGCACCCTATATATTTACCCCGTTTAGGGCGGTATAGGATGTGGGATTGGGGGGACAAAATTTCCTTGGGCCTGAAGAATGAAGGCCACAAGGCTAGTGCAGCCGCCACCAACTGTGCAGGGTAGGATGTTTCTACCGTCAACTTACCGAGGTGTCGAAACAGGGTCTCCCAATTGAGGTGCACAGAGTTAAACACACGCACACACAAACACACACATGGGGGGGGGGGAAGCTGGTTACAGTAAAAAGGGGACGGTGCGATTCAGCGAGAGACAGAGAAATGATATACTGAAAGAGACAGAATAGGGTGAGAGACACACACAAGAGAGAAAAAGACACACACACGTATACAGACAACAACACATACTGGGAGGAGAGCAAGACACAGGGTGGAGTTGAGTTTAGTGAAAAGGGTGCGAGCGAGAGAAAGGGAAAGACAGAGAAGAGATATGCTAGGGTAAGCGAAAGTAAAAAAAGGATAGAGAAAGAAGACACACAAACACACAGACACACACAGAGAGAGAGAGAGAGAGAGAGAGAGAGAGAGAGAGAGAGAGAGAGAGATACTGAGAAAGAGAGAGATACTGAGAAAAAGAGAGGGAGATCATGAGAAAGAGACAGCGAGAGAGCTGCTGAGCTTAACAGTGTTGTTTACTCTCAGTCATTTCTCCAGTATCTCCTACCCGGCTATGGTTTTCATTCAACGATCGATTCACGTCAACTCGTGATTTCTCCATTATACGATTTCCAAAGTTGGAGAGCTCAAGTCTGCACAAACAAGAGATTTATTTCCGGGGCCTTGACGTCCGCGACGTTTGCGAGTCTTTCAGCGCATATATGTCCCATTCAAACTTAGTTTATACAACATCCGTTCAACTGTCAAGCGAAAGGGATCTTGCCAAGATCACGGTAAGAACAGACCCGGGAGGGAATACTAAGAATGCCAGAACTGAAAGTAAAGACTCGCACAGTCAGGCACGGGAGGCACACACGGGAGGCACACACCGGACGCACGAGAAGTCATGTCGGTCAACAAAGGTTAAGCTTAGTTGCGTATCCTTTACAGGACGTTGCAGAAACAACCCCAACAGCCCCTGGCTGTTGTGTGGATTTTCTAGGCAAATTTACGTCCAGTTAACCCAGCCTTGAGTGGGTACTGGGTGCAGTCCCGCGAAGTAAAAGCGGCCGGCGTGATGCTGACCACATCACCCATCTTGTGCCGATTGGTCTATAAAAATATAGGTATAGCCCTATATGCCCTATACGCCTAAAGGCGTGGAAAAGGGTCCTTTACTTACTTTACTTTACTTACGTCCAGTAGTTTGCCATTGCTTACTGGACGGTCGGCTTTCTTGATACCACTGTAGAAACCAACGCAAGGCGCATGGCCCGCAGCTGGGATCGAACCTGGCATTCCGACATTAGGAAGCGTTAGCATCGACTTAGCCACAGAGCCGACCAGTCAACAAAGGACCGGCCGTATTAAAGGGTCACTACACGGCATTTTTTTCCAATTTATGACAAAAATATCACTTTTTTAATATGTTCATTTTTGTAATATTCGGCATTCGTAGAATAGATTACACACAAAATGTGTGTCATTGGTAAACAATTTAGCATTGAAAAGTTAATACTAAAGACACCAACCCATGCCATCGAAGTCATATCGTCGGTGTGGCCGAGTTTGATGAACGTCGCTTTTGTCCTGGCCCGACGACTAGGCCCTCAAAACTCTTGCCAACTTTCCTGTCTCGTGAAGTTCTTCTATTCTCAGCGTGTCACTGATCTTCTGTGTTTGCTAGGGTAGTGGTCGACCCCTGCCTCTTCGTCCAAGGACCGTATTCTCCAAACAATGTTCTTCTTATTCTCCTTCTCCTCCTTCTTGTTCTTGTTCTTCCTCTTTCACCGCTTCGGGTGTTCAGGGAGATTTAAGGTTCTGCTTCTGGTTCTTCTGCGGCGTCCGTGACTTGCAAGTCTGTCTCATAATTCCAACGCAACGCCAACAGAACCCACTGCTGGCTAAGTGGATTTTTATCATGGTATGGGGCGTCATAGATTTACCCAGCCTATAATTGGCACCATAATGTGTGTCCTGGGGAAGTAAGGACGGCCGGCGTAATGCTGACCACACTACCTACGTAATGCCGATTGGTCTGTAAAGGTATATAGCTGCTCTTCCCATATGCCCGATGCGCCTAAAGGCGTAAAAAGGGTTCTCTACTTTACTTTTAATTTTTTTTTAATGTTCTTCTAACACCTCGACTCCAAACCATGTTGGCGTTTAATAAGGTCGAAGTATTTCAGTTTACGGAAACAATACTGTCTATGAGTCTGTCTGTGAAAGTAAAACCGTCTCTGGGAAAGTAACAACTGCCTAGGACAGAGTACCAAATATCTCGGAGAAAGTAACAATTGTCTGGGAGAAAGTACCAACTGTCTAAAAAAGTATCAACCGTCTCGGAGAGAGTCAGAACTGTCTCAGGAAGCGTGAGAACTGCCTGGAGGAAAGTACCAACTATGTCTTGGAGAGTAACAACTGTTTGGGCTAGGAGAGAGTAGCAACTGTCTGTGAGAGTAACAAACCATTGCGAGAGAGAGTCAAAATGTTGGGAGAGGACAGCCCAAAAATTCTGGGAAAAATAGCAACTGTCTGGGAGAGAGTAGCAACTGTCTGAGAGAGTAGCAAATGTCTGAGAGATTAGCAACTGTCTGGGAGAGTAGCAACTGTCTGGTATATTAGCAATTGTCTGGGAGATAAGCAACTGTCTGGGAAAAATTAGGCAAGTCTGGGGGAAAATTAAACAAAGGGTTTGGGAGAGTAGCAAATCTTGGGATTTGCAACTGTCTGGGAATTACAACTTTCTGGAAGATAAACGTCTTTGGGAAAATTTGCAAAATGTCTGGGGGGGTTACAACTGTTGGGAGAGTAGCAAAATGTTGGGAAAAGGGAGAAACTGTCTGGAAAAATTAGCAAAATGTCCCGGGAAAAGTAGAAAAAGTCTGGAAAATTAGCAACTTCTGTTAGAGTAGAAAATGTCTTGGGGGAGTAGCAAAATGTCTGGAAGATTACAACTGGGAGAGTAGCAAAATGTTT
>CAJHNH020006453.1:0-12363 GCA_905116865.2 Candidula unifasciata | reverse complement strand
CCCACCCCCCTATCGTCCCCACATCCTTTTCTGTCTTCTCCTCTTCCTACAATCAAAGATGCTTGGCGACATGGAGTCTAATGGAAACATCATTTGCCACGTTAAATAAATACATGTACATTATCATCGAAATGTACCGTTTCCGCTGATAGACCTAACAGCCCAAGCTTTCCTTTAACCGCCCGGTCCTCTCTGCCTCCCTCCGTCTCTATTTTCTGTTAAATGTCAGTGAGAAACGGTACAAATCATCATCATTTTATTCATTTTATTGATTTTGCTTTTGTTTCACAAGAGATTTGTACAAATATGTTTCAACAAATAAACACTTAAAAAAAAAAAAAAAATACAAAATAAAAGATTATTTAAGGGCTGATTTTCCCATGTCTCTTTATTTTAAGATAAGAAGCCAGTTTGTAATATTGCGCATGTAGTTACTGCCCAAGCAAAATTTAGAGTAGAAAATCTACCCAAAGAATTTCAGGATCTTCGCCGGTTCCACGGAGTTTGTGCACTGCGCTGAGATTCTCCGGACGCAGGCTAGAGTTAGAAGTAAAGCGTAGCACTTATAAGTTTTCACTCCTGAGTACCATGGGCCCATGATGCTGATTCGTTGAATGAACCAAACCCAGGAGTTTCTTAAGTCTCGTCCTATCAGGGCTGCAAATGCTGGGTTTTTAACCCCATATCTGGGTTTTTATTTGACGCCTTGGGTTCGAATTTTGAAACCTAGGTTTAAAAAAATATTTCTTTATTTAAAAGTGGGTAAATGTTTCGTTTCGTAACTATAAAATTTGTAATTTTTTTTTTTTTTTGGTTGGTTTTTTGCCCATGTATTACTTGGTTTTTTTTTGTTGAGATTAGCTGAGTTTTTCATAAAAATCCTATTGGCAACCCTGCGTCCCATTTTAGGTTTATTGTGGAGCAGAAAGACAGACCACTGAGCATATACTGCAGTACTGCCCTTACCTCTCCCAGCAAAGACTGTGGATCTGGCCCAGGGGAATCCACATTGCGAAAGAGGCTACGGGGGACCGGTGGCGACCTTAAACGCAGAATCCTATTTTTGACCCAGACGGGACTCAATGTGTAGCATGACTGATGTCGAACGCAGAAGAAGAAGGGTCACCAGAAACCGGTGTCAGAGGCAGGTCGGCCGCTATATCCCGATGTTTGTGTGAAGATAGAGAGAATTAGACATCCACATTTCAATGGCCTTAAACACAGAATGCTCTACTTGCTACGGTTGAGCAATTTGAACACGTGTTCTGTGACTGTCCAGTTGCGACAAGTGTCACTAGATGATAATCACTTAATGCGCGGTTCTAGTGGGTTTTCAACGTCACTCACTGAACACTGTTACACGTCTGAATGCCTGTTAGGACTTGTGCCCACACCCGGATGGTGACATCTCTGAGTAGTAGCTGTTGATTACTTACCTAGCTGGTTCCTCGCTGAAGATGATGTTAAAACTGTCGTATTGAAGTATTCTCTTTCGTCGTCAAGTATTCTTCACACTCATACGGAATCACAAACACGTCCTCGCACTCCAACTGGCAAACACATACTGTCTAATCCGAACGTGGTCTGACCTTATAGTCAGGTGTTGGACTCCATGTGGCTGTAATCTCCTCCCCTCCCGGAGAACCTTGTTTTCTCCGAGTATTTGTCTTCTCTCGGTTTTCTGTTGTTTGTGGCACTTTGTGTCACCGGGTGTTTATCGCTTGTGTGATGTCCTGGTGGCATACAACTTCCTACCTACCTATAGACTAAAAAGATATGCCGTCCACATAGATGACAGGGTGGCTCATTACCTGGCCTGTAGATGGCTTCGTCGTCGTCGGGGCAGTATCTGAGACTGAGATGACCAGACTACCAGTATTTGAGACTTTACTTATCGCATCAGCACTGCAAGAGTCCTTTTCAGGGCTAGTTTGTGGCGAGAAATGCTAATCCATTTTATATGGCTTACATAACCTAGTCACAATTATAAGCAAAAGCTCCACCTTTAAAGGGATGCTGGTTGAACGTGACGATTTGTTTTTCGCAAAGAAGTCAAGACAATGCTGTCCATTGTGTCTGTGTGGTTTTTTTTAAACAAATGACAGTGATGGACATTCTGTGTAGTTTTCATTGGCACAGGAAAGGAGTAAATATGGGGTGACCCGTTTGCTGTCAAGTTGAACTGTAATTACATGACAGTCCCATAAGACTACGTGCTGTTGCATCAGCACTTTTGTTGGGTGTCTTCTTCTCCTTAGCATTCACTGGCTGTAAACTTCAGTAGAAAGTTCTGCTTGTTCGTCAACTTCTAGAGTTCAGGCTTGTTTCAGAACTTGAAATTTCTGTGCACATCCGTTTTACAGATCTGGCTTACTTGTATGCAAACTGCTGGTTTCTAGCTGTTCATGTTTTGAATTCAGAGAAAAAAATCCATAATTAGTCGCCTATTACGACATGCTTTTCAGGGAGACAGCAGGTCTCTATTCCCTGCCCAACTCTCGGGCAGACTATGCGCGCCACCAGATAAAAACATGGAAGCCCCTCAGCACCCCCCTCCCCCAAATTTCACATTTTCGAAGGCCCTTATATAAAAACACCATAAGGTGTGGAAAAGAGGGGGAGGAGGGAAACCCCCGTCCCATCTAACAGAACGAGTCCATTTAAGTCGAACACGGATAAGTCGAATGTTGGTTAAGTCGACATGACCAGCTTAGTCCCGGCAATTTTCTCTATTGTGTGACCTGTCTGGATAAGTAGAAATCCTAATAAGTGGAGGCATTTTCTTAGGTCGCTGCGACTTCTACTTATCCAGACTCAACTGTGCTTGGATGCACAAATGGGGCCCTGGAACTCACACGGGGAATTAAATAAAGTAAACCGATACTCTTGGGTAAAGAAAAGAAAAAATGCATCCATACTTCAAGAGCTGAATATTGAAGAGGGTTGGCTAGTAAAGACAATAAAACAAAGAAAATTGAAATATTTTGGTCACTTGAAACGTCCTAGAAGTCTAGAGAGAACAATAATGGAGGGGTATATGCCTGGGAAGAGAGGAAGAGGAAGGCCAAGGAGAAGATGGGTGCAGGATGTGGCAGATGATCTCCAGATGAGTGTATCAGACGCAGGACATCTTGCTCAGGATAGGAAGGTTTTCCGGAGGGTTGTTATGGCAGCGAGGTTCCGCGAGGGATATGCTACTGAATGAATGAATGAAACCGATACTGCTTTCTGTGTGAAAGAAGACTGCCACCACTGATGTAAAACAGCCAGCAGACATATTTGTTTCAAGCCATTTCATTAGAAGAGAAGCCAGGAATGGTGAGACTGAGAGATTCAGATTCAATTACAGAATGTTTTCACTTAGAGACAGACACCATATGTTCAACCAAGACCAGCTCCAGCTAAAGGGCCGTGCTGCTGACGTCACTGGGTTGGGCTAAGGATGCGTTAACGCAGCAGTTCTCAAACAATAAATAAACTTTTTTGGACAGTGGCGAGGAAAGTCAACTTAAATTTTAACTTTAAAGTATCTACATGCCTTCTTTAATAATTTCACAATTTGTAACCAACTTTTCTTCAGTATTCCCGCAGCACCCCTGGCATACGTTCACAGCAGCCTAGGGTACCTCGGCACCCAGTTTGAGAACTGCTGCGTCACCGCATCGTTAGCCCGACCCGGTGACGTCAGCAGCAGGGCCCGTCAGCTGGAGCTGGTTGAGGTTCAGCACAACTAAATATTCATTTTAGGCGGGCAAGTCAAAAATTATCTACACTTTCGACAGAACTTTTCTTACATTGTCCACACTGACTTCTGGCCTGGCTTATTTCTTTGTTATACTGTTATGGTAATGCTACCAAAGTTTGATCCTTCAAGTCCGTCATTTGTCTTCCCTCTGTTCTGGATAGATCATGGCTGCTCCATTAGAAGTTTGCTCCAAAGAGGAACAACAAGCAGTGATTTGAATCCTCTGGTCTGAGGTTGTCAAAGGTTCGGAAATTCATCGTAGACCATCATCACAATAATCGGGGAAGTGTACTATCTTGTAAAGATGTGTTTTTGTGGATCGAGAAGATTACAAGTGGTCATAACGCTTGAAGAAAGAACAAGATGGCCATCAACTTCCACTACAGATGACAACATTCAGCAAGTTTGAGAGATGTTTCTGGTGAACAGGCGATTTACCATTGATGTGGTAGCATCTGTGTTAAACATTAATCACAATTCTGCCAATCATATAATCCACGATGAGCTTGGCTTTCATAAAATCTGCACACGGTGGGCACCAAAAACCCTTGCAAGGTCACCGATACGCCTCAGACTTAGACCTGCGAAATGCACAGCAGAATTGGCTTCATGACCAACTGAAAACCTTTTATTTGGAAGAAAGACTAAGCTTGTTGGCCACTGGGCAAAGTGCAACAATAAGCAGGGAGATTACACAGAATGTGCACAATGAAACCTGAGCTTCATGTAAATTAATTGTAAAATGAAAAGTGTAGACAATTTTTGACTCTCCCTCGTATCATCTGTAATTTTGTTTCTTCTACAGATAACAAAAACAACAACAGCAAACATATCCATAGGCAAATGTATACACCAACCAAAGTTTATAAACTAAAAAATAATAATAATAATATACATAGATAGAAGTACATGTCAAATAAAACATACAAATTCTCGGGAGACACTACTTGTCAATCAAAATATACAAATAAAACATGCCCACAAATAAAATATTTACATTCTGTATTCTAAATGCTGCAAAAATAACATGAGGAACTACGAGGAAAAGCAGAAGTCTTAAAAGGAAACTAACAAGTTTGTGGAACGATGAAGTGAAAGTAATTGTTAAAGAAAAAAGAACAAATACAAGAAATGGGTTAAGAGCAAACATGACGACGATTATATCAAATATAGAATAGCAAGAAGAAATGCAAACAGAACAATAAAGAAAGCTGACAAAACGGCTGGGAGAAATACAGAGAAAGGCTGGCTTGACCCTGACCTGGCTGCCTCGAGATACGAAGATAAGTGATATTGTGTATTTTGTAGTATCGTCTAATCTATGTATGTGCTGAAGAAGGCTCCATAGCCGCAACGTTCACGTTTTGTTCATGTTTGTTATATGGTGAGGCTTGCTGATATACTATTTGTTTGGTATTTTTATCCTTCCCAATTACAAGGGAGCAGCAACATTTTTACAAAAAAAGACTAAATTAATGAGAACCTGATTAGATCCTGATGATCCAACAAAAATTATCAAAAATGACAAAGGAGAACCAATAAATGAAATAAATTCTAGACAGATGGAGACAGCAATATGAACAACTTCTCAATATACCATCTGACGCCACAGAAACTCAAGACACTACAGTGGACACCGCCGAGGAACTAGAACCTAAAATACTGAATGAAGAGATCAGGGAACCTACTGGAGTGGACACCACTGAGGAACTAGAACCTAAAATACTGAATGAAGAGACCAGGAAAGCTGCTAGAGTGGACACTGCCGAGGAACTAGAACCTAAAATACTAAATGAAGAGACCAGGAAAGCTGCTAGAGTGGACACTGCCGAGGAACTAGAACCTAAAATACTGAATGAAGAGATCAGGGAACCTACTGGAGTGGACACCACTGAGGAACTAGAACCTAAAATACTGAATGAAGAAACCAGGAAAGCTGCTAGAGTGAACACTGCCGAGGAACTAGAATCTAAAATACTGAATGAAGAGATCAGGGAACCTCCTGGAGTGGACACTACAGAGGAACTATAACCTGAAATACTGAATGAAGAGACCAGGGAAGCTACTAGAGTGGACACCGCCGAGGAACTAGAACCTAAAATACTGAATGAAGAGATCAGGGAACCTACTGGAGTGGACACCACTGAGGAACTAGAACCTAAAATACTGAATGAAGAGACCAGGAAAGCTACTAGAGTGGACACTACAGAGGAACTATAACCTAAAATACTGAATGAAGAGATCAGGGAAGCTACTTGAGCAGACACAATGAATAAAACACCAAGACTATAAGAAATGCCAAACAAACCCAAGTTAAGTGAAGCGCAACTAGGATTTAGAAAACCCAAGTTAAGTGAAGCGCAACTAAAATTTAGGAAACCCAAGTTAAGTGAAGCGCAACTAGGATTTAGAAAACCCCAGTTAAGTTAAGCGAAACTAAGATTTAGAAAACCCTAGCTAAGTGAAGCGCAACTAGGATTTAGGAAACCCTAGCTAAGTGAAGCACAACTAGGATTTAGAAAACCCAAGTTAAGTGAAGCGCAACTAAGATTTAGAAAACCCCAGTTAAGTGAATCGCAACTAGGATTTAGAAAACCCAAGTTAAGTAAAGCGCAACTAGGATTTAGAAAACCCAAGTTAAGTGAAGCGCAACTAGGATTTAGAAAACCCAAGTAAGGTGAAGCACAACTAGGATTTAGAAAACCCAAGCTAAGTGAAGCGCAACTAGGATTTAGGAAACCCTAGTTAAGTGAAGCGCAACTAGGATTTCGAAAACCCAAGTTAAGTGAAGCGCAACTAGGATTTAGAAAACCCTAGTTAAGTTAAGCGCAACTAAGATTTAGAAAACCCTAGCTAAGTGAAGTGCAACTAGGATTTAGGAAACCCCAGTTAAGTAAAGCGCAACTAGGATTTAGAAAACCCTAGCTAAGTGAAGCGCAACTAGGATTTAGAAAACCCAAATTAAGTGAAGCACAACTATGATTTAGAAAACCCAAGTTCAGTGAAGCACAACTAGGATTTAGGAAACCCCAGTTAAGTGAAGCGCAACTAGGATTTAGAAAACCCTAGCTAAGTGAAGCACAACTAGGATGTAGAAAACCCAAGTTAAGTGAAGCACAACTAGGATTTAGGAAACCCCAGTTAAGTGAAGCACAACTAGGATTTAGAAAACCCAAGTAAGGTGAAGCGCAACTAGGATTTAGAAAACCCAAGCTAAGTGAAGCGCAACTAGGATTTAGGAAACCCTAGCTAAGTGAAGCGCAACTAGGATTTAGAAAACCCAAGTAAGGTGAAGCGCAACTAGGATTTAGAAAACCCAAGCTAAGTGAAGCGCAACTAGGATTTAGGAAACCCTAGTTAAGTGAAGCCCAACTAGGATTTAGAAAACCCAAGTTAAGTGAAGCGCAACTAGGATTTAGAAAACCCTAGCTAAGTGAAGCGCAACTAAGATTTAGGAAACCCCAGTTAAGTGAAGCGACACTAGGATTTAGAAAACCCAAATTAAGTGAAGCATAACTAGGATTTAGGAAACCCAAGTTAAGTGAAGCGCAACTAGGATTTAGAAAACCCCAGTTAAGTGAAGCGCAACTAGGATTTAGAAAACCCAAGTTAAGTGAAGCACAACTAGGATTTAGGAAACCCCAATTAAGTGAATCGCAACTAGGATTTAGAAAACCCAAGTTAAGTGAAACGCAACTAGGATTTAGAAAACCCAAGTTAAGTGAAGCGCAACTAGGATTTAGAAAACCCAAGTTAAGTGAAGCGCAACTAGGATTTAGAAAACTCAAGTCAAGTGTAGCGCAAGTAGGATTTAGAAAACCCAATCTAAGTGAAGCGCACCTAGGATTTAGGAAAAACATGGAATGCACAGACGCCATCTTTGTACTTAAACAAATTATAGAAAAATCAGCTAAATTTAATAAAACGCTCTTTTTGGTCATTTAGCCTTCGTTGACCAAGAAAAAGCATTTGACAGAGTAGATAGAAACTATAGGGAATCTTGAAAAGTTACAAAGTTACCAACAGGGAATGTAGTGTTAGAAAAAATTGAGTACACTCAGAACCATTCACCATAAAATCAGAGTAAGGCAGGACTGTGTCCTGTCTTCCTTCTCTTTATAACTTACATTGACAACATCTGTAAAGAAACCAACCAGACAATGACTAAAATACATCAAGGAGAAGTAAATGCAAAACCACACAGTTTTATCAAAGAACTACTATCTGCAGACGACCAAGCACTTATTGCTACTCCAGAAACTGAACTGCAAGACCATATAAATTATTTGAACCATATTTGCAAACATCATAACATGAAAATTAACGCCAACAAAACAGAGGTCACAACCATAGCCAAAGTAGAAAAAAAGAATAATTATCCAGGTTACAGAACACCCTCTGAAACCAACCAAGAGCTTCAAGTACTTAGAAGCATAAAATCATCAGCTGGTCAAACAGAAGATACGACTAATAACAGATAAACAAAAGCAAACCAACTCATTGGGCAAATGGCACCTATACTAAAAAAGAAAAAAAAAAACACGTATCAACAAGAATCAAAAGAGCACTCTATGGCAGTCTTAATGTGAGAATTCTGCGAAAGGCTCTCAATATAACAAGAAGAGATAAGATCAGAAAAGATGAAATTTGAAGGAAAATGAGGATTAATAGTAGCAGCTCTGTATACATTAGAAGACAACAGGTGAAATGGTTTGGCCATATAACACAGATGTCAGCAGACAGTATACCACAGCAAGCAATGATGTACAGACCACGCCGGAGGTGAAGAAGAGGCAGACGATGCAAGCAATGAACAGAGGGAGCTAGAGTCCATGGGAATCCCAATGTTTGAAGCATAGAAACTGGCTCTTTCCCGTAAATTATTCTTTAGCTTGACACCACTAGATAGAAGAGGATCAAGATGAGATAAGATGAACCAAAAATACACAAATTAAAAAAATGTTCACAGGTAGTAAAACTATATGTTAACTAGAATACAGAAAAGTAAAATTATTTGTTAACTAGAATACAGAAAAGTAAAACTATATGTTAACTAGAATACAGAAAAGTAAAACTATATGTTAACTAGAATACAGAAAAGTAAAACTATATGTTAACTAGAATACAGAAAAGTAAAACTATATGTTAACTAGAATACAGAAAAGTAAAACTATATGTTAACTAGAATACAGAAAAGTAAAACTATATGTTAACTAGAATACAGAAAAGTAAAACTATATGTTAACTAGAATACAGAAAAGTAAAAAACTATATGTTAACTAGAATTACAGAAAAGTAAAAACTATATGTTAACTAGAATACAGAAAAGTAAAACTATATGTTAACTAGAATACAGAAAAGTAAAACTATATGTTAACTAGAATACAGAAAAGTAAAACTATATGTAACTAGAATACAGAAAAGTAAAACTATATGTTAACTAGAATACAGAAAAGTAAAACTATATGTTAACTAGAATACAAAAAAGTAAAACTATATGTTAACTAGAATACAGAAAAGTAAAACTATATGTTAACTAGAATACAGAAAAGTAAAACTATATGTTAACTAGAATACAGAAAAGTAAAACTATATGTTAACTAGAATACAGAAAAGTAAAACTATATGTAACTAGAATACAGAAAAGTAAAAACTATAATGTTACTAAAATACAGAAAAGTAAAACTATATGTTAACTAGAATACAGAAAAGTAAAACTATATGTTAACTAGAAAGACAAAAAAGTAAAACTATATGTTAACTAGAATACAGAAAAGTAAAACTATATGTAACTAGAATACAGAAAAGTAAAACTATATGTTAACTAGAATACAAAAAAGTAAAACTATATGTTAACTAGAATACAGAAAAGTAAAACTATATGTTAACTAGAATACAGAAAAGTAAAACTATATGTTAACTAGAATACAAAAAAGTAAAACTATATGTTAACTAGAATACAGAAAAGTAAAACTATATGTTAACTAGAATACAGAAAAGTAAAACTATATGTTAACTAGAATACAGAAAAGTAAAACTATATGTAACTAGAATACAGAAAAGTAAAACTATATGTTAACTAAAATACAGAAAAGTAAAACTATATGTTAACTAGAATACAGAAAAGTAAAACTATATGTTAACTAGAATACAAAAAAGTAAAACTATATGTTAACTAGAATACAGAAAAGTAAAACTATATGTAACTAGAATCCAGAAAAGTAAACTATATATGTTAACTAGAATACAGAAAAGTAAAACTATATGTTAACTAGAATACAGAAAAGTAAAACTATATGTTAACTAGAATACAGAAAAGTAAAACTATATGTTAACTAGAATACAAAAAAGTAAAACTATATGTTAACTAGAATACAGAAAAGTAAAACTATATGTAACTAGAATACAGAAAAGTAAAACTATATGTTAACTAAAATACAGAAAACAAATGTAAGCAGGTATAATTATGTGTTACCTATAAATATCCAAAATGACAAAATGTCCACAAATAAAATTATATGTTAAATAAAACATAGCAACAAAAAATGTTCACAGATAAAACTATATGTTAACTAAACCATAAATAAAATGTAAAACTATATGATAACTAAAATAAGTGAATACAAAAAATGTCCACAAAGGTAGAACTACATAATAACAAAAATACACGGATGAAAAAAAATGTCCCTAAGTAAAATTATATGTTAACTAAAATACACAAATACAAAATTTCTACAAATCAAACTATATGCTGTAGACACATAACAAGATCTGTCGGCATCTCCAAAATAAGTCTCTGTACAGGGGGAAGAGGAGGAGAGGCAGATCAACAAAGACCTTGACACAGAAATTTAGATGAATGGACAGGCCTCAAATACACAAACATCAAGTCCACTGCATGTGACCAACAGAGGTAGAGGGAGCTGATCAGACAGTAATGGGTGACCCAATGACATGCAGTGATGTGGGACTATGAAGATGTTGATGATGATGGTGTTGATGATGATGACCACAATGGCATCAGTTTATTTTGTTTACATTTTCTTCCTAATCTAACCCATCTTAAATGCTCGTTGACGGGACCAAATGTTTAGCAGACAGATCAGCCTTTTCTAGGTTCACATTTGTGGGAGAGGTTTGTCAGAATCCGCTGGTTGTCGATCACATTGAGATTCCTTGTGTTGAGAGAACGAAAGTTAACAGTTAATAATTTACTACTGAAATAGATTGAAAAACACACTTAAACAAATACAATAACTAGGATACAAATAATACCTGACAGAACACACTGTACGTTCATAGTCAATTTAAAAAAAAAAGACACATTTTCCGTCTTAAACACTTTCTATGTTAACTCACTGTATAAAAATTAAATAATTTTTTTTCCATCCATATTTCAACACCTTGTGATCTAAATATGTTCTTTTAAATTGTGAATGTTGAATCCAGAATCGACATCACGGCACTCTGGACACTCCCATAAGTGCTCCATCCACATCTTCAACAGCGAGCAAAGAGTTCCAATTCTGACAGTACCAGTAAATGTCTTACTGTACATCTGTCTTGCCGTTCCCTTGAGTGTTGAGCATCGTCTAGATCCCCTAGTAACTTCCAGCAGCGTTATTCTCCTCAGACCGAAATGATCTATTTCAGCCTCTGCAATATTCACTTGTTTCCAAAGAGCTTTCACAACATCACAACATCTAGCTTGTCATATATCAGTTCAACACAAAGTGGTGCAGAGCTGAAAAGTATCTGCCTGCTCATTTCCCAACACATCAGCATGACCTACAGAAAATATCCAAAGGATGCTAACTACCTGGGACCTCTGAAGCGATGCTTGCCACTCTGCACAGAGCATGCATGTCTCCACTTTTCTCAGCATACTCTGTGAGTCAGTTAAAATTACAACATGTCTGTATATCTGATTCTTAATCCAGTGGAAGGCAGAGTTCTTCTATTATGCAGAATTCCTTAGTACAGAAAGAGATTAAGTAATTATTAGTTGGGGCCAAAGAAGTTATAGAAAGCAAAAATTCTCACCTTATGTACGCTTTGATATCAGCAGTGGCTTTCACTGACTCTGGAGCTTCAGGCTCTGCACAGATAACAGGAACCAATAAAAATCAATAATACATAGGTTAGTACTCAAAAATCTCCATTCCACCAATATATGCTCTTTCTATACCTCTACTTTCTTCTACATCTACTGCTCCTCATGGTATAAGAATGATGTATTTGTTGTCATGGCTAAATTTTACTTTGACTTTTCAGAAAAATAAAAAAAAAAAAAAAAAGAAATAAAAAAAACAATACGTATACATTTAAAACAGAAAACAGTAAAGAACCGAAAGAAATTAGTAACCAGGAAAATTAGATTTCTGGGAATGTGGTGGGTCAGAAGAAGAGATAAACCGATAGATCATTGAAAAAAAAAAATCGGCACAGAACGCTCTAATTATTTCAAAGACAGCCATCAAAATTTTTTGCCCGCTGAAAAAAATGCCTTTACTGCAACTATATGGGAAACAAAAGGGACAATTCAAGACCAAGGAACCAAGGACAAAATGGAAAAATAACATCATACAAAAATCTAACCGAATGAGTGTCTTCGTCAT
>CAJHNH020006452.1:0-12364 GCA_905116865.2 Candidula unifasciata | reverse complement strand
ATTGAGAAATTGGGACCTTGGGCCGTTGGTAACAAAAAAAATAGATAAAAATAAAAGTGAAAAAAAAAATTTTACAAAGAATTGTTCCTAACAACTTTTTGGGTTTTAAACCACAAAAAATTGAGTCCCGGGCAATTATTTTAAACATGAATAGTCACGCTAGATGCGGTAGGTAACTGAATGTCTTTTTTTGGGCATTTTGTACAATCTAGGGGCAACAATTGAGAGAACATAAAAATTGACCACAAGTGACTTTTATGCAGAAGTTATGCGTTACGCGTTTGGGCAAAATTAATGTTATTTGCCATAAAAGTTGCCAAGTTTAAGTCTCAAGATCTATATCATTTCTTCACACTGTGACGACATACCTCTAGAATTATACATTGGACACTTTTGGGCTCATAGGGTACACAAAAATAGATAAGATACAAGTGCAAAAACAAATTTTAGCTAAAAAATGTTCCTACCAACAGGTTTGTGTTCCTATCCACTAAATAAAACTTGAGTCTCAAGACAAATATTTTACACATGATAAACATGCTAAATGCAGAGTAGTTAAACTGGATGTCTGTGATGGCTTTTTTGTATCAATCTGGGGCTATCAATTGATATAACATAGAATGGAACCAAGTGACAATTTTGGCAGAATTTATCCCTTACACAACGTTTGGCCAAACTAATATTTGCAAAAACGTATTGCTCATTTAGTCTCAGTCATATCTATTTCACACTTGACGAGATACTCTAAATGATAAATTGGACACTTTGGAGCTCATAGGTGACAGAAAAATTAGATAAGATAAAAGTGAAAAAAGCAATTTTACGAAGAATTGTTCCTAACAACTTGTTTGTGTCCTACCCACTAAACAGTGAGTCCCAGAACAATTATTTTACACATGAATTAGACCGCTAGATGCAGAGTAGGTTAAACTGAATGTCCCTGATTTGGCATTTTGTTGTACAATTCTGGGGGCAACAATTGAGATAACATAAAAATGACCACAAGTGACCATTTTCCAGAATTTATGCCTTTTCGGCGTTTGGCCAAATCATATTTTCCAAAAAGTTGCCAATTTAGTCTCAGTCTATCATTTCACACTTGACGCGATACTCTAGATGATAATTGGACACTTTGGAGCTCGTGTGGTGACAGAAAAATAGATAAGATAAAAGTGAAAAAACAATTTTACGAAGAATTGTTCCTAACAACTTGTTTGTGTCCTACCACTAAACAGTGAGTCCCAGACAATTTTTTTACACATGAATAGACACGCTTGATGCAGAGTAGGTTAACTGAATGTCTGATTTGGCATTTTGGTACAATCTAGGGGCAACAATTGAGGTAACATAAAAATGACCACAAGTGACATTTTTCCAGAATTTATGCCTTTCGCGTTTGGCCAAAATCATATTTTCAAAAAAGTTGCCAATTTAGTCTCAGTCTATCATTTCACACTTGACGAGATACTCTAGATGAGAAATTGGACACTTTGGAGCTCGTTGGTGACAGAAAAATAGATAAGATAAAAGTGAAAAAAAAATTTACGAAGAATTGTTCCTAACAACTTGTTTGTGTCCTACCACTAAACAGTGAGTCCCAGACAATTATTTTACACATGAATAGACACGCTAGATGCAGAGTAGTAAACTGAATGTCTGATTTGGCATTTTGGTACAATCTGGGGCAACAATTGAGATAACATAAAAATGACCACAAGTGACAATTTTGCAGAATTTATGCCTTTCGCGTTTGGCCAAAATCATATTTTGCAAAAAGTTGCCAATTTAGTCTCAGTCTATCATTTCACACTTGACGAGATACTCTAGATGAGAAATTGGACACTTTGGAGCTCATAGGTGACAGAAAAAATAGATAAGATAAAAGTGAAAAAACAAATTTTACGAAGAAATGTTCCTAACAACTTGTTTGTGTCCCTACCACTAAACAGTGAGTCCCAGACAATATTTTTTACACATGAATAGACACGCTAGATGCAGAGTAGTTAAACTGGATGTCTGATTTGGCATTTTTTGTACAATCTGGGGGCAACAATTGAGATAACATAAAAATGACCACAAGTGACAATTTTGCAGAATTTATGCCTTTCGCGTTTGGCCAAAATCATATTTTCCAAAAAGTTGCCAATTTAGTCTCAGTCTATCATTTCACACTTGACGAGATACTCTAGATGAGAAATTGGACACTTTGGAGCTCGTTGGTGACAGAAAAATAGATAAGATAAAAGTGAAAAACAAATTTTACGAAGAAATGTTCCTAACAACTTGTTTGTGTCCTACCACTAAACAGTGAGTCCCAGACAATTATTTTACACATGAATAGACACGCTAGATGCAGAGTAGTTAAACTGAATGTCTGATTTGGCATTTTTGGTACAATCTGGGGGCAACAATTGAGATAACATAAAAATGACCACAAGTGTGACATTTTTCCAGAATTTATGCCTTTCGCGTTTGGCCAAAATCATATTTTCCAAAAAAGTTGCCAATTTAGTCTCAGTCTATCATTTCACACTTGACGAGATACTCTAGATGAGAAATTGGACACTTTGGAGCTCATAGGTGACAGAAAAATAGATAAGATAAAAGTGAAAAACAAATTTTACGAAGAAATGTTCCTAACAACTTGTTTGTGTCCTACCACTAAACAGTGAGTCCCAGACAATTATTTTACACATGAATAGACACGCTAGATGCAGAGTAGTTAAACTGGATGTCTGATTTGGCATTTTTGTACAATCTGGGGGCAACAATTGAGATAACATAAAAAATGACCACAAGTGACATTTTTCCAGAATTTATGCCTTTCGCGTTTGGCCAAAATCATATTTTCCAAAAAGTTGCCAATTTAGTCTCAGTCTATCATTTCACACTTGACGAGATACTCTAGATGAGAAATTGGACACTTTGGAGCTCATTGGTGACAGAAAAATAGATAAGATAAAAGTGAAAAACAAATTTTACGAAGAAATGTTCCTAACAACTTGTTTGTGTCCTACCACTAAACAGTGAGTCCCAGACAATTATTTTACACATGAATAGACACGCTAGATGCAGAGTAGTTAAACTGGATGTCTGATTTGGCATTTTTGTACAATCTGGGGGCAACAATTGAGATAACATAAAAAATGACCACAAGTGACATTTTTCCAGAATTTATGCCTTTCGCGTTTGGCCAAAATCATATTTTTGCAAAAAGTTGCCAATTTAGTCTCAGTCTATCATTTCACACTTGACGAGATACTCTAGATGAGAAATTGGACACTTTGGAGCTCATAGGTGACAGAAAAATAGATAAGATAAAAGAAAAAAAAAAATTTAACGAAGAATTGTTCCTAACAACTTGTTTGTGTCCTACCACTAAACATTGAGTCCCAGACAATTATTTTACACATGAATAGACACGCTAGATGCAGAGTAGTTAAACTGGATGTCTGATTTGGCATTTTTGTACAATCTGGGGGCAACAATTGAGATAACATAAAAATGACCACAAGTGACAATTTTGCAGAATTTATGCCTTACGCGTTTGGCCAAAATCATATTTGCAAAAAAGTTGCCAATTTAGTCTCAGTCTATCATTTCACACTTGACGAGATACTCTAGATGATAAATTGGACACTTTGGAGCTCATAGGTGACAGAAAAATAGATAAGATAAAAGTGAAAAACAAATTTTACGAAGAATTGTTCCTAACAACTTGTTTGTGTCCTACCACTAAACAGTGAGTCCCAGACAATTATTTTACACATGAATAGACACGCTAGATGCAGAGTAGGTAAACTGGATGTCTGATTTGGCATTTTGGTACAATCTGGGGGCAACAATTGAGATAACATAAAAATGACCACAAGTGACAATTTTGCAGAATTTATGCCTTTCGCGTTTGGCCAAAATCATATTTGCAAAAAAGTTGCCAATTTAGTCTCAGTCTATCATTTCACACTTGACGAGATACTCTAGATGAGAAATTGGACACTTTGGAGCTCGTATAGTGACAGAAAAAATAGATAAGATAAAAGTGAAAAACAAATTTTACGAAGAAATGTTCCTAACAACTTGTTTGTGTCCTACCACTAAACACAGTGAGTCCCAGACAATTATTTTACACATGAATAGACACGCTAGATGCAGAGTAGGTAAACTGAATGTCTGATTTGGCATTTTTGTACAATCTGGGGGCAACAATTGAGATAACATAAAAATGACCACAAGTGACAATTTTGCAGAATTTATGCCTTTCGCGTTTGGCCAAAATCATATTTTCCAAAAAGTTGCCAATTTAGTCTCAGTCTATCATTTCACACTTGACGAGATACTCTAGATGAGAAATTGGACACTTTGGAGCTCGTTGGTGACAGAAAAATAGATAAGATAAAAGTGAAAAACAAATTTTACGAAGAAAAGTTCCTAACAACTTGTTTGTGTCCAACCACTAAACATTGAGTCCCAGACAATTATTTTACACATGAATAGACACGCTAGATGCAGAGTAGGTAAACTGAATGTCTGATTTGGCATTTTGGTACAATCTGGGGGCAACAATTGAGATAACATAAAAATGACCACAAGTGACATTTTTCCAGAATTTATGCCTTTCGCGTTTGGCCAAAATCATATTTTCAAAAAAGTTGCCAATTTAGTCTCAGTCTATCATTTCACACTTGACGAGATACTCTAGATGAGAAATTGGACACTTTGGAGCTCATAGGTGACAGAAAAATAGATAAGATAAAAGTGAAAAACAAATTTTACGAAGAAATGTTCCTAACAACTTGTTTGTGTCCTACCACTAAACAGTGAGTCCCAGACAATTATTTTACACATGAATAGACACGCTAGATGCAGAGTAGGTAAACTGGATGTCTGATTTGGCATTTTTGTACAATCTGGGGGCAACAATTGAGATAACATAAAAATGACCACAAGTGACAATTTTGCAGAATTTATGCCTTACGCGTTTGGCCAAAATCATATTTTCCAAAAAATTGCCAATTTAGTCTCAGTCTATCATTTCACACTTGACGAGATACTCTAGATGAGAAATTGGACACTTTGGAGCTCATAGGTGACAGAAAAATAGATAAGATAAAAGTGAAAAACAAATTTACAAAGAAATGTTCCTTACAACTTGTTTGTGTCCTACCACTAAACAGTAAGTCCCAGACAATTATTTTACACATGAATAGACACGCTAGATGCAGAGTAGTTAAACTGGATGTCTGATTTGGCATTTTTGTACAATCTGGGGGCAACAATTGAGATAACATAAAAATGACCACAAGTGACAATTTTTGCAGAATTTATGCCTTACGCGTTTGGCCAAAATCATATTTGCAAAAAAGTTGCCAATTTAGTCTCAGTCTATCATTTCACACTTGACGAGTTACACTAGATGATAAATTGGACACTTTGGAGCTCGTTGGTGACAGAAAAATAGATAAGATAAAAGTGAAAAACACATTTTACAAAGAATTGTTCCTAACAACTTATTTGTGTCCTACCACTAAACATTGAGTCCCAGACAATTATTTTACACATGAATAGACACGCTAGATGCAGAGTAGTTAAACTGGATGTCTGATTTGGCATTTTTGTACAATCTGGGGGCAACAATTGAGATAACATAAAAATGACCACAAGTGACATTTTTCCAGAATTTATGCCTTTCGCGTTTGGCCAAAATCATATTTTCCAAAAAGTTGCCAATTTAGTCTCAGTCTATCATTTCACACTTGACGAGATACTGTAGATGATAAATTGGACACTTTGGAGCTCATAGGTGACAGAAAAATAGATAAGATAAAAGTGAAAAACAAATTTTACAGAGAAATGTTCCTAACAACTTGTTTGTGTCCTACCACTAAACAGTGAGTCCCAGACAATTATTTTACACATGAATAGACACGGTAGATGGAGAGTAGGTAAAACTGGATGTCTGATTTGGCATTTTGATACAATCTGGGGGCAACAATTGAGATAACATAAAAATGACCACAAGTGACATTTTTCCAGAATTTATGCCTTTCGCGTTTGGCCAAAATCATATTTTCCAAAAAGTTGCCAATTTAGTCTCAGTCTATCATTTCACACTTGACGAGATACTCTAGATGAGAAATGGACACTTTGGAGCTCGTAGGTGACAGAAAAATAGATAAGATAAAAGTGAAAAACAAATTTTACGAAGAAATGTTCCTAACAACTTGTTTGTGTCCTACCACTAAACAGTGAGTCCCAGACAATTATTTTACACATGAATAGACACGCTAGATGCAGAGTAGGTAAACTGGATGTCTGATTTGGCATTTTTGTACAATCTGGGGGCAACAATTGAGATAACATAAAAAATGACCACAAGTGACAATTTTTGCAGAATTTATGCCTTACGCGTTTGGCCAAAATCATATTTTCCAAAAAGTTGCCAATTTAGTCTCAGTCTATCATTTCACACTTGACGAGATACTCTAGATGATAAATTGGACACTTTGGAGCTCGTTGGTGACAGAAAAATAGATAAGATAAAAGTGAAAAACAAATTTTACGAAGAAATGTTCCTAACAACTTGTTTGTGTCCTACCACTAAACAGTGAGTCCCAGACAATTATTTTACACATGAATAGACACGCTAGATGCAGAGTAGTTAAACTGGATGTCTGATTTGGCATTTTTGTACAATCTGGGGGCAACAATTGAGATAACATAAAAATGACCACAAGTGACAATTTTTCCAGAATTTATGCCTTTCGCGTTTGGCCAAAATCATATTTTCAAAAAAGTTGCCAATTTAGTCTCAGTCTATCATTTCACACTTGACGAGATACTCTAGATGAGAAATTGGACACTTTGGAGCTCATAGGTGACAGAAAAATAGATAAGATAAAAGTGAAAAAACAAATTTTACGAAGAAATGTTCCTAACAACTTGTTTGTGTCCTACCACTAAACAGTGAGTCCCAGACAATTATTTTACACATGAATAGACACGCTAGATGCAGAGTAGTTAAACTGGATGTCTGATTTGGCATTTTTGGTACAATCTGGGGGCAACAATTGAGATAACATAAAAATGACCACAAGTGACAATTTTTGCAGAATTTATGCCTTACGCGTTTGGCCAAAATCATATTTTCAAAAAAGTTGCCAATTTAGTCTCAGTCTATCATTTCACACTTGACGAGATACTCTAGATGAGAAATTGGACACTTTGGAGCTCGTAGGTGACAGAAAAATAGATAAGATAAAAGTGAAAAACAAATTTTACGAAGAATTGTTCCTAACAACTTTGTTTGTGTCCTACCACTAAACATTGAGTCCCAGACAATTATTTTACACACGAATAGACACGCTAGATGCAGAGTAGGTAAACTGGAATGTCTGATTTGGCATTTTGGTACAATCTGGGGGCAACAATTGAGATAACATAAAAATGACCACAAGTGACATTTTCCAGAATTTATGCCTTTCGCGTTTGGCCAAAATCATATTTTCAAAAAAGTTGCCAATTTAGTCTCAGTCTATCATTTCACACTTGACGAGATACTCTAGATGATAAATTGGACACTTTGGAGCTCATAGGTGACAGAAAAATAGATAAGATAAAAGTGAAAAAAACAAATTTTACGAAGAATTGTTCCTAACAACTTGTTTGTGTCCTACCACTAAACAGTGAGTCCCAGACAATTATTTTACACATGAATAGACACGCTAGATGCAGAGTAGTTAAACTGAATGTCTGATTTGGCATTTTGGTACAATCTGGGGGCAACAATTGAGATAACATAAAAATGACCACAAGTGACAATTTTTCCAGAATTTATGCCTTACGCGTTTGGCCAAAATCATATTTTCCAAAAAAGTTGCCAATTTTAGTCTCAGTCTATCATTTCACACTTGACGAGATACTCTAGATGAGAAATTGGACACTTTGGAGCTCATAGGTGACAGAAAAATAGATAAGATAAAAGTGAAAAATAAATTTTGCGAAGAATTGTTCCTAACAACTTGTTTGTGTCCTACCACTAAAAAGTGAGTCCCAGACAATTATTTTACACATGAGTAGACACGCTAGATGCAGAGTAGTTAAACTGGGTTTTTTGATTTGGCATTTTTGTACAATCTGGGGGCAACAATTGAGATAACATAAAAATGACCACAAGTAACAATTTTGCAGAATTTATGCCTTACGCGTTTGGCCAAAATCATATTTTCAAAAAAGTTGCCAATTTAGTCTCAGTCTATCATTTCACACTTGACGAGATACTCTAGATGATAAATTGGACACTTTGGAGCTCGTTGGTGACAGAAAAATAGATAAGATAAAAGTGAAAAACAAATTTTACGAAGAAATGTTCCTAACAACTTGTTTGTGTCCTACCACTAAACATTGAGTCCCAGACAATATTTTTACACATGAATAGACACGCTAGATGCAGAGTAGGTAAACTGAATGTCTGATTTGGCATTTTGGTACAATCTGGGGGCAACAATTGAGATAACATAAAAATGACCACAAGTGACATTTTTCAAGAATTTATGCCTTTTGCGTTTGGCCAAAATCATATTTTCCAAAAAAGTTGCCAATTTAGTCTCAGTCTATCTTTTCACACTTGACGAGATACTCTAGATGAGAAATTGGACACTTTGGAGCTCATAGGTGACAGAAAAATAGATAAGATAAAAGTGAAAAACAAATTTTACGAAGAAATGTTCCTAACAACTTGTTTGTGTCCTACCACTAAACAGTGAGTCCCAGACAATTATTTTACACATGAATAGACACGCTAGATGCAGAGTAGTTAAACTGGATGTCTGATTTGGCATTTTGGTACAATCTGGGGGCAACAATTGAGATAACATAAAAATGACCACAAGTGACATTTTTCCAGAATTTATGCCTTTCGCGTTTGGCCAAAATCATATTTGCAAAAAAGTTGCCAATTTAGTCTCAGTCTATCATTTCACACTTGACGAGATACTCTAGATGATAAATTGGACACTTTGGAGCTCATAGGTGACAGAAAAAATAGATAAGATAAAAGTGAAAAACAAATTTTACGAAGAAATGTTCCTAACAACTTGTTTGTGTCCTACCACTAAACAGTGAGTCCCAGACAATTATTTTACACATGAATAGACACGCTAGATGCAGAGTAGTTAAACTGGATGTCTGATTTGGCATTTTTGTACAATCTGGGGCAACAATTGAGATAACATAAAAATGACCACAAGTGACAATTTTGCAGAATTTATGCCTTACGCGTTTGGCCAAAATCATATTTTCCAAAAAAGTTGCCAATTTAGTCTCAGTCTATCATTTCACACTTGACGAGATACTCTAGATGATAAATTGGACACTTTGGAGCTCATAGGTGACAGAAAAATAGATAAGATAAAAGTGAAAAACAAATTTTACGAAGAAATGTTCCTAACAACTTGTTTGTGTCCTACCACTAAACAGTGAGTCCCAGACAATTATTTTACACATGAATAGACACGCTAGATGCAGAGTAGTTAAACTGGATGTCTGATTTGGCATTTTTGTACAATCTGGGGGCAACAATTGAGATAACATAAAAATGACCACAAGTGACAATTTTGCAGAATTTATGCCTTACGCGTTTGGCCAAAATCATATTTGCAAAAAAGTTGCCAATTTAGTCTCAGTCTATCATTTCACATTTGACGAGATACTCTAGATGAGAAATTGGACACTTTGGAGCTCGTTGGTGACAGAAAAATAGATAAGATAAAAGTGAAAAACAAATTTTACGAAGAATTGTTCCTAACAACTTGTTTGTGTCCTACCACTAAACATTGAGTCCCAGACAATTATTTTACACATGAATAGACACGCTAGATGCAGAGTAGGTAAACTGAATGTCTGATTTGGCATTTTTGTACAATCTGGGGGCAACAATTGAGATAACATAAAAATGACCACAAGTGACAATTTTGCAGAATTTATGCCTTTCGCGTTTGGCCAAAATAATATTTGCAAAAAAGTTGCCAATTTAGTCTCAGTCTATCATTTCACACTTGACGAGATACTCTAGATGATAAATTGGACACTTTGGAGCTCGTTGGTGACAGAAAAATAGATAAGATAAAAGTGAAAAACAAATTTTACGAAGAATTGTTCCTAACAACTTGTTTGTGTCCTACCACTAAACATTGAGTCCCAGACAATTATTTTACACATGAATAGACACGCTAGATGCAGAGTAGGTAAACTAAATGTCTGATTTGGCATTTTGGTACAATCTGGGGGCAACAATTGAGATAACATAAAAATGACCACAAGTGACATTTTTCTAAGTTGCCAATTTAGTCTCAGTCTATCATTTCACACTTGACGAGAATAATTATTTTTACAATGAAGATAAGATTAAACGTGAAAAACAATTTTTACGAAGAATGTTCCTAACAACTGTTGTGTGTCCTACCACTAATATTGAGTCCCAGACAATGATATTGTATCACATGAATAGACACGCTAGATCCAGAGTAGTTAAACTGGCTGTCCTGATTGGCATTTTGTACAATCTGGGCACAATTGAGATAACATAAAAGTGACCTCAAGTGACATTTTGCAGAATATTATGGCCTACGCGTTTGGCCAAAATAAGATTTGCAAAAAAGTTGCAATTTATTACTCAGTCTATAATTTCCACACTTGACGAGATACTCTTAGATGATAAATTGGACACATTGGAGCTCGTGTGACAGAAAAATAGATTAGATAAAAGTGAAAAACATTGTTTTCGAAATTTGTTACCTACACCTTGTTTGTGTCCTCCCACTAAAACAGTGAGTTCCAGACATTATTGTTACATACTGAATAGACACGCGAGATACAGAGTATTTTTAAACTGAATGTCTTATTTGGCATTTTTGTACAATCTGGTGCCAAGCATTGAGATAACATAAAAATGACCACAAGTGACAATGTTGGCAGAAATTTATGCCGCAGTCACTTTTTTGGCCAAAATCTATACATTTTCCAAAAAAGTTGCCAATTTAGTCTTCAGGCGATAATTTTTCCACAGTTTGACGAACTACTCTAGAGGAGAATTTGATACACTGTTGGGCTCGTTGGTGACAGAAAAATAGACAAGATAAAAGTGAAAACCTAATTTTACCGAAGAATGTTCTAACACTTGTTTTGTCCTACCACTAAACGGTGATCCCATACATTATTTTTACACTGATAACACGCTAGATGCACATTATTATACTGAATGTCTGATTTGGCATTTTTGTACTCTGGAGCAACATTGAATAACAGAAAAATGACCACAAGTGCAATTTTTCAGAATTGATGCTTATGTATGTCGTTTGCTACAAATCTATTTTCCAAGAAGTTCCCCAATTTAGCCCTCATCTATCATTTCACACTTGAGAATACTCTAGATGAAAAATTGGCCCTTTTGGGCTCATAAATGAAAAAATAGATAAAAAAAAAAAGTAAAAAACAATTTACAAAAAATTTCCAAACAATTTGTTTTGCCTACCACTAAACAGTGATCCCGAAAATTTATTTTACCATGAATAACACGATAGTCGGGTATTAAAACTGGATGTCTGTTTGGGCTTTTTGACAATCGGAGGCAACATTAGATACATAAAAATGGCCAAAAGTGAAATTTTGCAAAATTTTATCCCTTTACCTTTTGGCCAAAAATCATTTTTTGCAAAAAGTTGCCAATTTAGTCTCAGTCTATCTTTCACACTTGACGAGTACTCTACATGATAATTGGACACTTTGGACCATAGGTGAAAGAAAAAAAAATAAATAAAAGTAAAAAAAAATTTTTTACGAAGAAATTTTCCCAACCTTTGTTTGGCCCCTCCACAAACATTGAGCCCCAGACCTTTTTTACCATAAATAGACACGCTAGATGCGAGTAGTTTAACTGGATGCTGTTTGGCATTTTTGTACATCGGGAGAAAAAATTGAGATAACTAAAAATGCCCAAAAGTGAAAATTTTTCAGAATTTACCCTTTAAACGCGTTTGGCAAAATCATATTTTTTCCAAAATTTGGGCCAATTTAGTCTCAGCTATCATTTCACACTTGATAGATACTCTAGATGATAAAAGGGAACGGGGGCTCGTTGGGCAGAAATAGAAAAGAAAAAAGTAAAAAACAATTTTACTAAAATTGTTCCTAAAAACTTTTTTGTGTCCACCACTAAACATTGACCCAAACAATTTTTTACACTAATAACCGCTAGATGCGGGTTTGGGAAAACTGAATGCTGTTTGGGCTTTTGGGTACAATCGGGGGCAAAATTGAGATAACAAAAAAATACCAAAAGTACATTTTTATAAAAATTTAGCCTTTCGCG
>CAJHNH020006451.1:0-12365 GCA_905116865.2 Candidula unifasciata | reverse complement strand
TGAGTACCAGATAGTGTCCTTGGAAGCATGCACATCAATTTTACAGATCTGACTTTGAGGGAAGCTCCCAGTTAGTCGGCTGTTGACATGCTTGTTGGGGAGGAAATGGGTCTGTTTTTATTGTCTGACAAAGTAATGAATGTCAGCAATAAAGATAGAAGGTTAGGACATGACTATGCCTGAATTACCTTGAAAGACTGAGGAGAGAGAGTGGTTTGGCCATTTTGTAAGAATGCAGCCAGACCTAACTATATGATACCAGCAGCACTAAATTTGGAGGGAAGTGAGGGGAAGACCAAACAAAAGATTTTTAAGAGGTGTAGCTGCATCTGGCAAAAGGATGAGCACATCCATCACTACAAACACTGAAAAAGTACAACAGAAATAAGAGAACCATGACATTTGGTTGCAACCGGGTAACAGTTTGACAACAATTGAAGTATATTTGTTGAGAAGGTTAGGTATCAAATTCTCTACCCAGGAATTATAGAGAATGCAGCATCCTTAGCATTCCTTTGCTTGTAAAAATGTAGACATGGATACAAATCTTGCATTATTTTTGTTACGTGGACACCATTTTTCTAAACCACTCAGATAAGTTCAGTTACCCAAAATTAATAATAATTCTGCAAATGAAATAATCATTCTTTATGCTTTATTAAAGAAAGAAATATTACAAAATACACCTTTTATTTCTATTTTGTAATTTGGTCATTGTTGTACAGGCAGAATCTATATTTATTGTTGATCTATATTTATTGTTGTTAAACACTTTGTGAAAAGAAAAACACAAAATATTTTTTGTGAGTATGAGATGTATTTAATGATCTTTTAGGTTAAACAGTGAATGTTTACTATCAAATTTTGTGATGTATGTTTTTGTTCTCTCAAGTTTTTGTTGTGTTTAGGATGTGATTGTAATTTTATCCGCACCCATTACACGGCAGCCTGTTAATTGAAGTAGCTATAGGCTGCCTCATTTTGACTGTTTTATAAGTTGAACAGGGTATCCTGGGCTTGTTCCTTTGGATTGGCATCCAGAAAGTGACTGTTTGAGGATTAGTATCCAGAAAGTGGCTGTTTGAGGATTGGCATCCAGAAAGTGGCTGTTGGAGGATTGGCATCCAGAAAGTGGCTGTTTGAGGATTAGCATTCAGAAATTGGCTGTTTGAGGATTGGCATCTAAAAAGTGGCTGTTTGAGGATTGGCATCTAAAAAGTGGCTGTTCTGAGGATTGGCATCTAAACAAGTGGCTGTTTAAGGATTAGCATCCAGAAGGTGGCTGTTTGAAGATTAGCATCCAGAAAGTGGGTGTTTGAGGATTAGCATCCAGAAAGGGGTTGTTTAAGGATTAGCATCCAGAAAGTGGCTGTTTGAGGATTAGCATCCAGAAAGTAGTTGTTTGTGGATTAGCATATAAAAAGTTGTTGTTTGAGGATTAGCATCCAGAAAGTGGCTGTTTGGGGATTAGTATCCAGAAAGTGGCTGTTTGAGGTTTGGCATCCAGAAAGTGGCTGTTTGAAGATTAGCATCCAGAAAGTGGTTGTTTAAGGATTGTCATCAAGAAAGTGGCTGTTTGAGGATTGGCATCCAGAAAGTGGCTGTTTGAGGATTAGCCGTCTAAAAGGTGGCTGTTTGAGCCACTAGGTGTCATAAATGTTGAGGGTGTAGTCCTAGAGAGGAAATCAGCTCCAAAAAATACAGAGAAATGTTGTCATGTTGTGCCTGTTTTTTGCCTTTATGGTGTTTGTAGTTTGACTCTCTTTAACTTGCTTGAATAGGTTGACTACAACTGTGGTAATCAGCCAGAGGTTGGTTTATTTTTCTAATGAAACTCCACCTTACATCATGATATTTTGTGTTTTTTTTAAAATTAGTTGTGTACTTTTACTGACACAACATAAAGACAATATTTTAATATTGTTTATAGTATCGCCATCATTATCTAGTGCCATCTCTGTGATGAGGGTCATCACTTATGCATATCTAGTGCCATCTCTGTTATGAGGGTCATCACTTATGGATTCTGGCCACAGTTCTTGTGTCATTGTTATATTTACTTGCTAGACTTTGATGCCTCCAAGCTCTTTTGGCTTCTGTCACTGTGTATGATCCCCCACAACAATAAAAACTTCCCGGTGGGTTCTGAAGACCTCATTGTGGACAAGTCGACCACTACCTGCCCAAAAGCATTTTCTAAGAGTATTTTAATTGCCACATTTTTCTCCAGCAATCAACATTTATATGTTTAGCTACAGGGCCTTCTTATTTGTTTTTTGTTCTAGTACCTGTAAAACTTCCTAGTATACACGCAAAAGTCAGTTTCAAAAGCAGGATTTCAGTGCCAGAAGTGGATTTTAACGTTGCCAGAACTTTCCACTCCAGTTACAGCTTGTGAGGTAAAGCATTCCGTGTTTCCTTGACCACTTTGAGCTTACAGTGCTAGACCCATATTTATCTATCACATAACACTCTGTGAGTGAAGTAAAGGTAGAGACCTGTTAGTGCATTGTATTCTCTCCACATTCAGCTTTGGAAAGGGCGGTTGGCACATCCTCATCAGCAGGCTTTGGTGCTCTATGCAAAGTGCATTTTATGATTTCGGCATGAAGGTCCTCAATTAGTTCAGGTCTTTTACGCCTTATTGTTAGAGGACAGTTTTGGTCGATCCTCCAGTATTTAATGATTGTTATTTTTAGTAATTTGCTGGGAAACAGATATGGGGAGTGTCGACCAATACCTGTAAATTTTTTTCTCATTTTATTTTAATTGCTTCATTTTTCTCCAACAATGGACATTTTGATCTCCTTTAACTGTCACAGCTTTGGTATTTTTTTTTGCTTAATAACAAAACCATTTCCTAGTATTAAATTGACTCAGTATATCAAAACTTAATTGTATGCCACAGCCTTTTATTCATTGTCCATGATTATACTCCATACAATAGTGTTAAATACATTCAGTATTTCTGACCATCCTCCTCATGTTTCCCTTTTATACGTCATAAACTCTATTTTTTTTTTCCCTTCATTGTTTTTACCACAGCAGTCTTTGATTCTTTGGATATACCTGCAAAATGATCAGGTGTTAAGAAGTGGCAAGAAAGTAATCATTTTTTTCTCTTGATTTTTGAATGTGTGTTTGTCAAGAGTTGTTATGAACTGATTGAGCATTTTACATCATCTTCTTTTTTATTAGCTTGGAAACGGATATGTTTTGTTGCTAAATGCACACACTTTTGCCATGCAGATATCACCTTCAGTCCACTCATCTCATATGGTTGGCCTCTCTTTGTACTGGTGACACCAAGTGTTTGCAGGTCTGTCTGAAGATTATCTCTCTATCGTCTTCTTGGTCTGCCTTGTGGTCTACAATCATTCAGCTCTCTTGTGTATACAGTTTTGACCTCTGTTTTCTGACATTCTCTCAAATGCCACAACCATTTCAGTCTATTAGCTCTCATGAATGAAAATAGTGGCGCCCTCCCATGGGTTCACATGGCCGGCCATTGTAGGGGAAAACAAGCGTCAAGACCCCACCGACTGTCCAAAAGTATGTTATGGGTAGAGTCGACTAATTGGGAGCTTCCTTGAAGTTGGACCCTACATCCTGCCAGAAACCCTACCCCTAACCAAACACTCTGCATGCAAATGAGTCAGTCATATTAAGCGGATATGTAGCAAACAACAGGTAAGTAAACAGGATTTGTAGTGGGACCCTCTTTACCACTCCCCCTGTTTTGCCCCAGCCAAGGACACCTGAACTGAATGCCTAAAGAAGAAAGAGAAGACGACAAAAAAACATGAAATAAAAAAACGAAATATAAAAATGAAGAGTATGCAAAATAAAAAAAAATTAAAAAAGTAAAGGGTCGCTAGTTGTAGTTTTGGTTGCTCAGCAAAGATTTAGCTTTGGTATTTTAAAAAAAACCAGTGAGTGCATCAATGCTGATGCGGCTGGTTCGGTCAAACCTCATGCTGGTAATAAAAACCTCAGTATGTGTAAGGACTATCTTGCTAAAAAAAGTAAATGTAACCTGTTAGTAGAGTTTATGTATTCAAAATTTATTGTATCAACATATATTTCCCTGACATCATATAATTTTGCCTTTTGCACGTTTCAGCAAATCATGGCTGGTTCTTTCACTTACCTACATGCTGGTCAGATGTTAACCTCTTTGAGGTCCCAGGGGTTTTAGCCTCACAGGCCATGGGTTAGTCAGTCAGCCGTCATCGCTGGTGCAGTCATACATCATGCTGGTAGGTAGCCTCATCTATGGAACGTATGACGCGTTTCTGGGGACTCAAAGAGTAAGGTGCAGTCAAGCCTCATGCTGGTTGAGTTTTAGTGCCCTCATGCTGGTTCAGTCAGCCTCATGCTGGTTCAGTCAGCCTCATGCTGGTGCAGTCAGCCTCATGCTGGTTCAGTCAGCCTTATGCTGGTTCAGTCAGCCTCATGCTGGTGCAGTCAACCTCATGCTGGTGCAGTCAGCCTCATCACTGGTGACAGTCAGTGTTTTGCAGATCAGTCAAATTATCTCTCTATAGTCTTCTTCAGTCAGCCTCGTGGTCTACGACAGTCAGCCTCTTGCTGGTATACAGTCAACCTCATTCTCTGTCATCGGACCTCATCTAATGCCACAAACTATTTCAGTCTGGTAGGTCAACCTAAATGAAATGGTTTTCAGCCTCATGGGGTTCAGTCAGCCCCATTGTGGGGAAAACAAGATTAGACCCACTGACTGTCCAAAAGTATGTCATAAGAGTAAAGTAATTGGGAGCTTCCTTCGAAGTTGGAATACATCTACCAGAGAGGTGAGGAACCAACAGTCTGCATGCAAATGAGTCAGACCTATGAAGTGGATATGTACACAACACTCAGGTTCTGGAACAGGACTAGTTTACAAACAACCAGAACTTTTCACCTAAGTTTACAGCTGGTGAATGCAAAATAGAAAGAAGAAGAGAATGAAATAAAAAAGAATAGTAAAAGAAGAGTATGAAATAAATTTTAAAAAGTAAAAGACACTAGTCACACCATTGGTGGTTCAGAGTGATTCTCATTTTAGTTTTTAGTCAGCCTAAAGTGCTAATGTTCATGTCAGCATCATGCTGATGTGGTCAACCTCATGCTGGTTGTGGTCAACCTCATGCTGGTGCGGTCAACCTCATGCTGGTGCAGTCAACCTCATGCTGGTTCAGTCGGCCTCATGCTGGTGCAGTCAACCTCATGCTGGTCGGTCAACCTCATGCTGGTCAGTCAACCTCATGCTGGTGCGGTCAACCTCATGCTGGTGCAGGTCAACCTCATGCTGGGGCGGTCAACCTCATGCTGGTGCGGTCAGCCTCATGCTGGTCGGTCAACCTCATGCTGGTGCAGTCAACCTCATGCTGGTGCGGTCAACCTCATGCTGGTCATCTCCACTTCCCAGGACAGTTTTTATGTTTGCCTCTTTTTTTTTTTTTATTGAAGCCCTGGTCAGTTTTAAAAGAAATCTGCCCGATGACTTTTTAGTAGATTTTGATTAAAATTGTTTTTATGATCTGCAGCATTAGGGTGTTACTTTTGTCTTTTATCCTGGCAGATTTGTGTATGTTTTATGATTGAGTATTTGTCAAATGTTCATCTACCTTCAATGATGTTATTCATTAGTGCATTAAAATAGTGTATTTTTTCGGCTGATATGGATATAGATTTTCTGTTTGTTGTTTGTATTTTTTCTTGCATAACATCTTATTTTATTTTACATCGGCAGATGTGTTGAAACTATATTGTTTGCCTTGGAAATGAGAAAATTATGTTTAAATTTATCATATATTCTCCAGTTTTCAAAGTCCTATGTGTATATATATATATATATATATATATATATATATATATATATATATATATATATATATATATATATATATATATATATATATATATATATATATATAATATATATATATATGGTTAGTGAATCAGCTCATATATGGTGTAAATGATCTGAAATGTTCACAACAGACTATATAAATCCATTATTCTAATCAATAAACACTTAAATACTGTATATGGCTTTATAAATTTATACTGTTCAAGCTCATGCATATGCAGCTTTTTAATTAAGTGACAGAATTTCTATTCCATAGAAACTGTCCCTATATTTGTGACCAGAGTTAGCTAAAAAAAACAAAAACATTATTGTTAGCTCATCTCCAATCAGCAGGTTCTTTACAGAACATTGACCTCGTCACGGCACGTCTGAAAGACTCTTTTTCTTTAGCCAGTTCTCCAACCTTGTGTGCTTTCATATTTGATGCGTCTTCAATGTTTTTTATTCACCTTCTTGGAGGAAGGCCTCTGTCTCATTTTTCCAGAAACTGCACTTTCTTTCACAGTTCTCTCCAGGCTGCCATGGCATTTAACATAGCCAAAATACCTCAGTTTTCGAGAAAGGATGCTGTTTATGAGCCAGTTCTCCTCGATGTTCAAAACTAGTAGGATGTCGATGTTTTTTTCTTCTTCGTCCACAGTATACTAAACATTTTCTGTAGCATTTCACTTCAAAAGCTCCAATTTTTACATCAAACACTGAGTCAGAGTCCATGACTCACATCCATAAATTGCCTCAGCAATGATGCTTAATCTCAAAATATTTACTTTAACCCACTTGTAGGGGCTGTGCCATAGGTTCTTAATGCTGTTTAGCATCTGCATTGTTCAGGCAAGTCTTTTTCTGACTTCTTTTGTACAGTCACCATTGTTGTTCACTGTTGAGCCTAGATATTCAAAATCAGTGACATTTTCAATTTTGTTTCATTATCAACCTTAATATCTGGTTGGTGTGCTGTGTTCATTGTGGTCATTATTTTTGTTTTTCAACTTTGGAAAAAGATTCTCTTCTTCACTGTACTTTTTTCACATTGATATTGTTAGCCATAAAACCAAAATGTAACTAAGAAAATCAGTCTAAACAAGCAAGTACAAACTGAACTGGTTGAATATAACATTTCCATTCTCTGTTTCTGACAATCACTAAGATTGAATATCTCATTCCTGTTTGGATTTCAGGGCTAATTTGAAGGGGGTCTGGGAGTGATGGGGGGGAGCTCTTAAAAAACCCACTGTCGCTTAAGCATGTCGTAAAAAGCTACTAATTAAGAATCTGCTAAAACTTAATATTTTAGGCCCAAAGGCACAGATACTGCAACCTAACCTTTTAACCATAACCTGCCAGCTGCCTTTGAAATGCACAGATACCACAGCCTAGCCTTTAAACCATAACCTGCCGGCCGCCCTCGATAGGCACAGATACCGTAGCCTAGCCTTTAAACCACAACCTGCCGCCCGCCCTCGATAGGCACAGATACCGTAGCCTAGCCTTTAAACCACAACCTACCGGCCGCCCTTAATAGGCACAGATAACACAGCCTAGCCTTTAAACCACAACATGCCAGCTGCGCTTTTAAGGGTGAAGACTACAGAAGAAAAATAAGAATATCTTTCACCATATCTTTAATTTTTCATCTCAGGAACTGCAGCTTTTGCTTGCCTAATCTTTTTAGAGAAATTAACCATAGGCAGTCGATATTCTGTGGACATGAAAGAAAAAATAAATGTGAAAACTTGCTGACAAATGGCAAGATGTTAGGAAGGGAGCAAAGGAAAGGCAAAAAGACAAATACATAGAAGCTTGATGATGTGTGTGGGATAGGATGAGAATACTGGCCTCATCTATGACTATGTGTTATGTAGGACTGGGAATCATGAATACCTGCAGATATTAACAGAATACATGAATGATAAATCTGCTCTTAACCTCTGTCAGGCATCTTCATTCTGATGTTTTGGTTGTCCCTAAATATTTAAATCTATCGAATTTGTTAAGTACTTTTCCTTCTATTGTAAAATATTCTTCTTTGCGTTCACAGTTGTAAACTGCTGTGGAAATTTATATTTGTTCTGACTTTAGTCTTGTTCCAGAATCTGAGTGTTGCATGCACATCCGTTTGACAGATCTGACTTATTTGTATACAGGCTGTTGTTTCCTTGCCTATCAGGAAGATGCACTCCAGCTTTGAAAGAAGTCCCCAATTAGTCAACTCTAACAACATGCTTGCTGGGGAGGCAGTTGGTCTGTTCTTGTACTCCCCACAATGGGGCCCCAGTACCCATATGGGGAGTATTGTCATGACATTTTGATGTCACTTTTTTCTTTTTGATATCTGGTTAAGAACACTGGGCTCTCATTCTGAAGACCCAGCCTTGAATCTTCTGTAATGGGATGGATGTTTCTCTGTCAGGAGCAAAAATAAAATCTCAACCTGCACACTCTGTGATGACTCCACTAGTCTTACGGCCATAACTTGATGAGTAGCTCAGTAAGTATGCCCTTCATCAACTGGTAACTTGTTAAGTGTGCTCATCATTCAACACTTGGTATGTGTCTGTGTTGTAAACATAATTAGGTACTTAAGTTAACATTTCCTTCCCAGATTCCCCAGTACTTCTAACAAGATTTTTTTTAAAGTATCCAGAAACCATGAGTTGTAAACCCTTTGGCTCGGTGCTATGGATACCGAAACCCTTCGGCTTTTCTGTCACCTCCTGGGCATGAACCTGGACCACAAGAAGTTCGTCACCCAGTCGCCGCTTATAGGGTTGTAACCAACTGAGTGATTAAGATGATGGGTGCTGAAATGGGAGACTTAGATTGAAATCTTTGATAAGATAATGGGTTTTAGTCTGTTGAAGGCAAAACTAAACATCTTAACTTGCACAGTTTATGGCGACTGCAATAGCCATGTGGCCGCAAGTACTCCTGTGGTTCTGTATCGCTCTAAACAGCTATAAATGCAGGCAGTAAAGACAGTTTTGTCCCTGTATGTTTGAGAGTAAGCAAGGTGTCCATATGTCTCTCAGAACTTTTACTTATATGAAGGGCTTTTTTTTAGAGGAAAAGGTGCCAGTACTCACTTCAAGATGTCTAAAAAGGTCATGGTTTCTTCTTCTTCTTCTCTTCCACATTTTACCTCATCGAAGTGTCGGGGGGAGATGTAATGTTCGTTGATGAGCTCTGTCAAGAGCACTATTAAGACTGATGTTCATTTCTGTAAGGCTGTTCTTAATGCCATCACTCCATATTTTCCGAGGTCTTCCACTCGCTCTATACCCGTTGTAATGTTTTAGTGTGGCTCGCAGTGGCAGATAGTACCAGGGCATTCTTGTTAGGTATCCAAACCACTTCATTTGTTGTTCTTTGATGACCTGTAAGACTGGCTTTATTCCTAGCATTCGTCTGATTTCATGATTTCATAGTCTGTCTTTCCTGCAGCTCTTCTAAGGCATTGCATCTCTGTTGTCACAATTTTACATTCATTGGAGAATGTAAGTGTCCACGTTTGGCATTGATAGCATAGTGTTGGCCAAAAAATAGTTCTGATAAGATTCATTTTAGGACTCCAAGGTATCTGCTTGTGTGTCAACAGGAGAGATAGTTGACCCATTACTTGATTAGCTTTGGTACATCTGGATTTAATTTCTCTGTCCAGATTTCCGTAGGATGTAAAAATTGCTCCCAAAAACTTAAATTCCTCTGTTTGTCTCAGGATGTTGTTTTTTTAATTTCATTTCTAAATTGTCTTTATGTCTTCCTATCATCATTGTCTGTCTTCATAGTGTTTATTTTAATATTATATTCCTCCCCTTTGTTACTAATTTGATTTAGGTGGGTTCTGTAGACATTCCGTATTTTCTGCTAGGAGTACCTACATATGGTATCCATGTATGCTATAAAAAGAAGCGGCGATATTACACAGCCCTGACGCACACCAGAGTTCACTATAAAAGTTCTTGACAACCCTGCCTTCGATCTTATGCAGCATTTACTACGTGTGTACAGGCTTTTGCAAATATTAATGTGATGATTGCTGATCCCCTTTTCCACCATACATTCCCACATCATATTCCTGTCGACTCTATCGAATGCTTTTTCTTAGGTCATGGTGTTGCCACAAAATGTCAGTAACAATTAAAAAAAAGTGCATTAAAATGGTGCCGGTACTGTTCACCATTGCGTACCAGGAGACCAAAAGTCCTGCTTACAGGTCTTTTCTGCTATCTATCCATCTTGTCTTGAAAAGCTTTACCTCTAGTTTGTTTTGTAAGTATTCTAACTTTTAATGTGGCCAGAATCTGACACGTCTTTTTTCTTTCTTTCAGTAACTCTCTTGTTACTCCTAGTCCTCAGTTTTTGTTTCCATGAAGTCCGACCTATTCCTCTGTACATACACACCCTAGAGATATGATGGGTTGCGCCCTGCCGGCTGCTATCTGAAGGTTATCCACCCTTAGATTTTAAAAAAAAAAACTCGATGGCAGATCCCAAATACACCGTTCAACCTGCAAAGAAGTTATAATTATGGCAGCCGTAAAGGCTACACCAGCCAGGGGTAACCAGCAGTTCTGAGCTGGTACAGACGATGCCCAGAGATCTAGTTCGACTTTCCAATTGATTTGCTTGTTCGTTGTTCATGTTTCTGCGCCACGTAGAACAAGATGTGAAAAGATGTGTGAAATAGCTCGATTGCTGTAATGAGACGACTGTATACTTTTAATAACACGATTTCAGAGTCTTTATATAGCCTCACTAAATGGCAAGTACCAACAGTAAGGCGTCCCATTGCCCTACCCAGTTCACCACCTGCCAGTATAATCTACCTGCTGGCAGGTAATCTGTGATTTTTTTTCTCTTTTCTAAATAGTCCTTATGAGAGAGAGAAAGTCGATAACATTTCACATGTTATCAGCATTTGTGAGTTAGCACCCTTGCTCTTTGTATAATATAATCGTTGACCATCGACTGGAAACTACGTACAGTGGGTATTTTGAGAACAATATTTAGGAAACAACTGATATCAGTAAAGGAAAAAAATAGTGGTAACGTGGAATTACATGTGCGTGTATGACGTGTTTTGGTGACGCGGTAGCAAGTCATTGTGGTCTTGTGTTCAAATCGTGTTAGATACGGCGATTACCGAAATACAAGAGATGGGCTCCTAGGTCAACAGTATTTTTAAATTCTGTATCCGTACACGACTGCAAAGTAAAATAGTTATTTGAAGAAAAAAGACACAAACAGTACGTTAACTAGTGATCCTCTTGTGGGATGACATTTTTCATTATTTTGAAGCCCCATCCTGGCTCTTGCCAGAGGCCGCAATATAGCCCGACCTTAAATATGGTCTAATGGCTGAACGCGGTTTCTGGGACCTCTCCACGGGTGATCCTCATCAGCATGGTGGCACTCTATGTCACCGGGTGTTTATCGCTTTGTGTGATGTCCTGGTGGGGTACAACTTACATTCATACAAACAGTAGATTGCATCTTTTATTGCCTGACAATTTTCACTGTATATCGCCAGGTGCCTACTATACTACAGTAACAATTACATAAATGAAGCAGATGAGTAAATCTGTTATACCTGAAGTTCCATGCGTGGGCTCCGGACCCCATTGTGCGGAAAACAAGAATAGACCTAATGCCCCCCCCCCCTCCCGAGTATTTCGTAAGAGTCGACTAATTAGGGGCTTTCTTCGAAGTCGGGGTGCATCTGTCTGAGAGGCAGGGAACCAACAATCTGCACACAAATAAGTGATATATGTAAAACGAATGTACACGCAACACTCATGTTCTGTAACCAGACTTAAATCCAGGGGTGGAAAAACAACCAGAATTTTCCGCCGGAATTAACAGCCGGTGAACGTAAACAGAAGAAGAACGTAACTGCAGTGGCGTAACTAGGGTATGGCAGGGAGGACAGATACCCCGGGCGACGTTTGAAAAGGAGGGGCGGGGTGGTACCTTTTTAAATAGGCAGTAATTTCTAGGAATTGCTGACACCTTTTAAAATATACTTTATGGTGAGTAACAGTACCTTTTAATCTGGAAAAAATGGGCGGCAGGGTGGGGGACGGGAAGGGGGGGGGGGTGTCCCTATTTATGAAAAAAAAAAGGTATTGACGCAAACAATTTAAATCATCCACTGTTAAAGTAAGTCGATTTGATTAAATCGTTTTGGTAAGAGTGTCTGTTTCAGTTATAAAATCATGCATATTCGCTTTCAAGTAAAGTGAAGGATCCGTTAAGCCATGTGTGTATGTTGTATAGATATATTGGTACTCGATTGACGATGTATTTTACCGTAATGTTTTTAATAAAAGGACATTTCGGGTACCAATTAAGGTCAGTCTTTGAAAGCCCTATGTCGATAAAAAAAATATCACTACAGAGGAGAAAGGTCTCTTCTTTCTTCAGCGTTTAACAGATTGTAATCTTCGGCGGAAAATTCTAGCTTTTCGTTTACTTCTGGACTTCAAGGAAC
>CAJHNH020006450.1:0-12376 GCA_905116865.2 Candidula unifasciata | reverse complement strand
CGATTACGGTTTGTACTTGTGTTAACAATTCATAATCATGACATTCATAAACTAATATTAATAACATCAGTCATTACTTGAATAATGAGGTATACAAAACTGCAGTGGCTGGGTATATATAGGAAATCGCAGATAACAATTACACACAGGGCATATAGAGAGAATCGCAGATAACAGAGTCACTCATCCACACAGGGCATATTGAGAGAATCGTAGCTAACAAAGACACCCAGCCACCCAGCCACACTGGGCATATAGAGAGAATTGAAGATAACATGGGCACCCAGACACCCAGCCACACTGGGCATATAGAGAGAATCGTAGCTAACAAAGACACCCAGCCACACTGGGCATTTAGAGAAAATCGCAGATAACAAAGACACCCAGCCACACTGGGCATATAGAGAGAATCGTAGATAACAAAGACACCCAGACACTCAGCCACACTGGGCATATAGAGAGAATCGCAGATAACAGAGTCACCCAGCCACACTGGGCATTTAGAGAAAATCGCAGATAACAAAGACACCCAGCCACACTGGGTATTTAGAGAAAATCGCAGATAACAAAGACGCCCAGCCACACTGGGTATTTAGAGAAAATCACAGATAACAAAAACACCCAGCCACACTGGGCATTTAGAGAGAATCGTAGCTAACAAAGACACCCAGCCACACTGGGTATTTAGAGAGAATCGCAGATAACAAAGACGCCCAGATACCCAGCCACAATGGGCTGCAGGTTGCTTCACAACTGTCTCGTGGTGCGCCAGTAAAAATGTGCATTTAGCTACAGTTAAACGGGGTGTCCAGGATTTGTACCTTTTTGATTCTCATTCTTGAGATGGTAATCCAATAGACTGCAAAACTATAAGACATCTCATGTATATTTCTTATATCATCATCGTAATCAGGTGCCTTGCCGGCTGGCATGGACGATCATGTCTCTCTATAATCTGCGATCTCCTGCAGCATATATTAGTTCGTGTGTTGACACACCTCCATGCCACGCAACAAGAGGCAGGTAAACAAACACTGAGTGCTGGATAGTGACTGCAGGAATTACACATAAATGATAGGCTTTTTTTTTTTTTTTTTACAAAATAACTGGCAAATTAAGACCTGGGGAGAAAAACAGAATGTGTATCATTGACATACGTTAGCAAGGAGAGAAGGTGGAGATAACTATAGTACATTTCTGCAAAATACTGCATTGCACTTTAGGAAAAACAGCTCTCTATTGAACAGTAGATGAAAGAGGGGAACATAGACGACCTAAGGAAACCTGGAGAAAGACTTTAGAGAGGGAAATGAAGGAGTCCAAAAAAATGTAAACCATGGGGAGAAAAGCAGAAGACAGATAGCAATAGCAATCCCTTATGATTGCCTTATGCGTCAACAGCGACATGATGAGGATATAGACAGACGGAACGACCTACCAACGGACAGAACAACCGACTGACAGACGCACGGGCAGGTGGAAAGATAGACAGACAGACAGACGATGGATAGGTGGATCGACAGACAGACAGACGATGGATAGGTGGATCGACAGACAGACAGACAGACAGACAGACAGACAGACAGACAGACAGACAGACAGACAGACAGACAGACAGACAGACAGACAGACAGACAGACAGACAGACAGACAGACAGACAGACAGACAGACAGACAGACAGACAGACGGACGGACTGGCGGACACACAAAAACAGAACTTTAGAAGGAGAAAGGGAAAACATTGTGTGTGTGTGTGGGGGGGGGGGGAGAGAAGTGGTAATTTTGCTTTCTAGAAACCCTTTTATCATACTTCTTTAAACGGTAGAAAGTTCCTCAACTTATGTACCTTAAACTTTAACGTGTGCAACTTCAGCATGTAGTTTTCTGTGTTTTAATTGTTCTAGGTAGATCTAGAATAGTGCCTAAATGTATAATAAAAGTGTAAGGCATAATTTTAGGACAAGTACAGAAATGTAAGTATATAGGCACATGGATAACATCCGATAGGAGATGCATCTCAGAGATCAAGAACAGAATGGGACAAGCCTTTTGTAAAACGAAGAACGTTTCGTGCAATAAATCTATGTCACTGGAGGTTACGACAAGAATTCTTATATGCTATATAGCGCCAGTTTTAACATGCGGTCCGAAACCCAAGTTCAAGGTGTCTCCTTTGTGCCAAAGAACTGCATGGCTGTCGGGTGAACAGTCGTTAACGAGGGCAGGTAGGTCGTTGTAGTGCGACGCCTGCTGGTGGATGTAATGTCCCAAGTCCCTTCCCCAGCTAAAAATGAGGGTACTGCTGGGGTGACCGTTTAATAACCCTCATATAATGCTTCAGGTCAAAATGGACGCTAGGCACGGCCAAGGCCAGGGTAGGTTGTTTTTGCTCCATTTGTAGACTGGAAGGTTATAGTTTCGTTGCCCATCTTCTGAGTCGAGTGCATGGCGTGACACTGTGAGCTACGTGTATTTTTCGTTGGCACAGGAGCGGAGCAAATATGGGGTGACCCGTTTGCTATGAAGCTGAAACTAGGATTACCAGATTACCAGATTAACATGCGGCTGTGAATCCTGGACAATCAATAAACAAGCCGAACAATATCTTTGGGGCCTCGAAGATGTGGTTTTACAGAAAAATTTGTAAAATTCATTGGACATCTAAGAAAAAGCAACCCAAATGTTTTAAATGAGGCGAGTGCTCGAAGACAACTTATCACAGCATCAGAAAGAGACAGTCATCATTTTTGGTCACGTTATGAGAAAAAGGAAACTGGAACATGTTGTGACCACTGGAAAAATCTGTGAAAAGAGAAACAGCGCAAGACGATTCTCGACAGCCTTTTTTCAAGCAGGGAGAGGTGTCAACACACGAACTGATACACTTAGCTGCGGATAGCAGATTGTGTCAAAGCCAGTCGACAAGGCATTTGATGATGAGAAGATCGATTTCAGCACGTTGTTAGGTGAGGTTTACTTTTTCTAGAAAGATCCTAATTTTCAATAATTATCGTAAAAGCCGTCAGACACAGGTCGACCGACTCTGTTCTCTTCCTTTAGCGTTTTAGAGGTCTCAAGTGGCATTTTAGCTTACGTGTCTTGACTCCTACAGACCTTCCCGGAAGACCATTCTTCTGCTTTTTCAGCACTGTACACCACACCACTTTCACATAGGAACCCACTTAAAGTAATGATACTATTTCGAGATGTCTGGTTCATATCACATTCTGGTTAACCATATTCTCTTCCACTGTTTATTTCTTACAGCGTTATTCACTGCAAGGTGTCTGCTAATTTTCTACTTTCTATGGGGGAAAGTTCAAGAAATTTGGAGTCGCGATATTCCTTACCAGTTCAAATGCTTTTAACACTGACGTCATGTCTGAAATGAAGAAATATGCCCTATTGGTCTGAGTAAAGTGAATGACCATTCTCTATGCCTTTTAGCGTAAATGACATTTAGTGTAACTCCACATTTTTATAGACAAATTTGCGTTCAGTAGGTAATTGCAAATTCTAAGTCTTGACTTTCCATTGCACTAAACACTAAGACACCGCGGCCCCAGTACATCCTGCCGTACTTAAATAAGTGAGTTGTATATGATAAAACTAATCGTTTGTTGCCTGCCTGTCGACGTAGCAATAAATTGGTACCAGGTTTTGGGAAGTAAAAGCTGTACGCGTGTTATTGATAACATCATCTATCGAGTGCTGATTGGTAAAACAAATATAGGTCTAACCCTATATGCCCAATATCCTCGAAGACGTGGAAGAATGTCCTTTTCTGTTATTATTATATTCACTTAAACAAGGCTTATTCTCTCTTCAGAGCTCCCCATAACATTTGTAATGGGGCTGGTTCTCCTTCCTCCTCTCCCTCAGCGCCCCTGGGTTTGAATGTTATACCCAATACAGAGAACTGACCACTAACGTTGAAGAGGAAACTCGACACTCCTTGGGTGCATCAAGAGAAGGAGACAGACTAACCAAGAAAGGAAATGTTAAACAATCTGCCTTTGTGGTCTTAAGGGACAGTGTATTCAATCAATGACTGACAGTATATGAGACATAGCTGTGGCCATGAATGACTACCAACACATAGGACCGGATTACACATCAAGCCCACTAAGCACGAATTTTTTAAATTCTTATGTCAAATCAGTTCTTTTGTATGGAGCGAAAACATGGAGAACAACTAAGGCAATTACTTATAAACTACAGACATTTATTAACTGGTGCCTGCGCAGAATAGAGGAAATTAAATGGTATGATATAATCACTAATGTATAGCTATGGGAGAGAACTAAACAAGCTCCAGTGGACCAAGAGGTGATGAAAAGACGCCGGTGTTGGTGTCACGGATGGAATCAACCAAACCCTACACAGTAGACTCGTCGAGACGTTGACGCCCCTAGCGGGCAGGTCACATTTCAAATTTAAACCCGTCTGATGGGTATATTGTTCCTTCATATTGATAAACATCTCTATCTGGTGGAATAGATATTTCTATACCCTCTGGTTGTTTTGAAAAGTCTACATTTTCAAACTTGCAACTGTGGGATAAATATTTTCTGGAATAATATTCCGAATTCCTGGAAACATTTTCACTCCTTGGTGTACTAATACAGAACTTTTTTTTATAGAGACGCCAAGCGAGATCAGGCGGGGTCATTCTTTGCCAGACTTCCTAAGCGTCTAGACGTATTTCACCTCTCTGATTAAATCTTGGCGCATTCAGAATACCAGTTTAATCTTTGAAGGATTCCTAAGCTTGGGTAAGTTGATTATAGTTTACGAGTACCATGATATATGTCTCTATAAAGTTAGTTGCTGCTGGAGGGAGAAAAGATTCAGCTGTGTGAGCGCACAGAACTAGGCCGTTCTTGGTGTCCAGACACTCAATCCCCTGAAATCAAACATTTCCCTTCGCAGGTTGATAGTTTGTGCCCTACCTAACCCACACCATTATACATATATTAAACCCAGCAAGTTAATTATTCTCTTACCAGCCAACAGAGTTTGTGTCGATTAGCGGACATATTTAACTGGGTCACACTTCAGCCAGCTAGGCGCTGTGACGTCAGAGCTTTTTTTTCAGCACAACACAGGGTGTGCAGTGGGCAGATTGTGGAGGTATAAAATATGCATGTAAGAACGAGATAGAATGTATGTCTGCGGGTGTAGATAGGAAAGTGGAGAGAGGATGATATATGCGTAGTAGTGTCTATCTATCTCCACTATGGACCTTCTCTCCTATCTCTTGTACCGACTTACAGACAAAGATAAATGAAGGGGAAACTGTCTCCTGTTCCTGAGAGCTATCCTCTGATTGACTGAGAAGGGTAGAGGGAAATAAATTGAGCTTGGTGTGTGACTCTTAAGATGAATACTAATTCTGAGTACTTTCCTGACAGGATGATACCTCCCTAGAAGTCAGGCAGATGAGTCACAGTCCAGCCAACTACCATCCGCCATACCAACCCTATCACCAAACCATACCAACCCTATTACCAATCCTATCTATTGTCACCATAACTTTAACATGGCAGGAGCTTGTGTGAGTTCCAGTGGCTGAGGGACAGTTGTTGCAAGCCACCCGTGTCATCACTCCAAGAAATCCTTCTTCAGGAGCTTTGTTGAGCTCCAGCACAATCCCTTTGTTCTCATATATGAAGAGTGTCAGTGTTTACCAGATCAACCAGAGGAAAAGCAGTCTATTGAGTCAGCCTGTTCAGATCACCATGGACTGAGGGGAGCAGTGACCTACCAAATTGATAAGTAACATCTGAGATGATATACCACATGCTCTATTTACAGGTCTACCCAGAGTCCCTGTGATGAACACTGGACCTCTCTAGGACATTACTTTGGCTGTTTCAAACATCTTTGATTGTCTTGATATATATATATATATATATATATATATATATATATATATATATATATATATATATATATATATATATATATATATATATATATATTGCAATTATTACATCCATTCAGAAATTTTCATGGCTGACTTGGGTGTCCCTGTTTCACTATTCTAACTGTCTAGTTTTTCTGTTTGTGTGATTAGTAAGTGTAATCTGTGTTAACATGGCTATGATAGTACACTATCATAGCCTGGGAGCTCTCTTTTTATAGTAGTGGGGGGTATCCATAGGATTATTAGATATTCTGTAGTGCCATAACTTGAGTTGCCCTACTCCTGAAATAAGTTGAGCGTATATTGGCCACGGGATATCCCTTAGACCAATATGGAGCCGACGCCTCAACATTATTTTATTTCAGAGTGCTGTTGGTTCTTAAGGAGAAATCCTTAAATCACGGCACGCGACACGAGCGGTATGTGACAGTTGGATAGGACACACATTAAGAAAACCGGGGAACAATATAACTAGAATGTCTTTGCACTGGAACCCACAGAGACATTGGAATAAAGGAAGGCTTTAAAAAAACACATGGAGAAAGGAGCTGGAGAATGAAGTTAGAAATATGGGGAGGACATGGGGAGAGCTGCATGCGATGGCAAAAGATAGAGCGACGTGAGGTGGTTGAGGGCCTATGCTCCATTGGGGTCTAGAAGGGCAGAAAAAGATGAAGAAGAAGAAGAAGAAGAAGAAGACACCAAGCACCTGCTAAGACCATCACGTGAGGGGGTGGGGGTGGGGCAGATAAATTATTATGTCCCTAGTTTTTTTAGGGGAGGGGAGGGATGGTGGGGGGGGGGGCGCCCACATAAATTATATTTTCTCGGTTGAAGCATATTTTAAAAGATCTCGCCAGAACACAATACGTGCCTTATTTCTATTAAGCATAGAAGCAGATGTGTTGCATAAGATTATCTCATCAAGGACTTAGCAATTTGCAAAAAGTAGGAGACAAAAATTTTAATGGATGAGTTGAGTTAAGAATTGACATCACAGCACTCGGGGCATTCTCATGTATGCTCCGTCCTCATCTTCAGCAGGCAGCGCAGAGTTCCAATACTGATGGTATCGGTCACAATCTAGTTATATGTCTGTCTTGCGTTTCCTCTGAGTGTAGTGAGCCGGCCAGACCCTCTCGTTACACCCAGAAACCTCATTCTCTACAGGCCATAATAATCGTCCATCTCTACTGATTCCGTTGCTTGTTCCGAAAGGGCTTCATGTGTATGTAGAGTGAAAATATACAAACATAAATGTGTTTCCATCTTATTGTAAGTTATGTTCCATTTCGATAAATACAGTTGTATTCTATTGTTCATTATTGTTTATAATTTGAATTTTACACATATATGGGGGTAACAGCACCGTCTTGACACACAGTCGATTTTTACTCCTGTCGTAGGGGCACACTGCTTTGCACAGTGCCACGAAATGTTAACACGGCTCTGAGGGCAGGGAGCACTAAAATCTTTTAAAGTAATTGAAGGGAAATTGGATAAAGAAATTGACATTAGATGCAGTAAAGCAAACCAAGTATTGGGACAGCTAGCCCCCCTCTTACAGCATAAGACAATCCCAATCAGCACAAAGAGATATCTTATTCAAAGCATATTTATTCCAACTCTGTGCTACCAGTGCCAGACTTGGTCACTCACAACAAACCATAAAAGAAAATTAGTAACCACGGAAATGAGATGTCTGAGAAGGGCTGTAGGAGTGACCATAAGAGATAAGATCAGAAATGAGATCATAAGAGAACAAGTCGGCACAGAACCAATTCTGGATTACATACAAAGACAGCAAGTGAAATGGTTTGCCCACTTAGAGAGAATGCCTTGTGACACCATACCATACAAAGCATACATGGGAAGAGAAAAGGACGTAGAGCACGGGGTAGACCAAGAACAAGATGGAAGGATAACATCAGAGAAACTCTACAACAGTACGATGTGCCTATGGTCCAGGCAGCCAGAAGAGCTAGAAACAGAACCTTATATCTCCCTCGACACCCACAGCGGTAAAAGAGGAAGCGAAGAAGAAGAAGAAGAAGAGTTTCAAAGGGTCTTAATTCGGCCCTGCCAACACCACACAGCTTGGACAACAAGAAGACTGTTATGTTCCAAAGTCGGCAAATGTTTTGTGTGTGTGTGGGGGGGGGGGGAGATGTACGTTTATCTATATATATAAAAATCAATGTTTGTGTGTTTGTTTGGTCTCTATAGACTCGGAAACTACTGAACCGATTTAGCTGAAATTTTCAGGATATGTTTGTTGTGATACCGGATTTTGAACCGTCGTGGTTTGAAATTCAACCTGTCACTGTTAGAGATAGGTGACCACAATTTATGCCAAATATTTATAACTTTAGTGATTTCTAATTATAGCCACGTTAGTAATTGCGCATGCGCCGTATTTACCATTCGCCGGCGAGTTACGTGCAGCCAACGCCTTCTCTAATACTAATACATAGAGTAGGTCGTGGTACAGCAAACAAGACTATCTCTATATTTGCCACAATAACCATATTAAACACGATTTATATTTTCTGTTTTTTTTTCAAACAACCTTCGATGGGGGGAGGGGGGGGGCAATCAAGGACTATCTCGACGTCGGCGCAGACATTGACTGCGTCATTAACTTCATTAGACACGTGCGATTTCCATTGTCTTTCTTTTCTAAAAGCTTTTGATGAGGGAGAGGGTACTAGGTGGATTTAGTTGTGGGGATGGGGGTGGGGGGGGGGATCAAAGACTATCTCAAATTACGCCACAGCAACGCGTGGCCGGGTACAGCTAGTTTGTAAAATAAATACATAAACACAGAATATGCCGTATATTTCGCCTAAAGGCGGGAAAACGACCACGTGGGCTCTAGCTGAATACAAGAATCGCAGCCATTGAAAATGGATACAAAATACTTAAGAAGAATCCTGATTGTTTGTAAATGATTTTTGATTTAAAAAAGTATTTTAAGCGGACAGGGCATGTGTGTATATTCGTGTGTGTGGATGTGCGTGCGTGCGTGCGTGTGTGTGTGTGTATGTGTGTGTATGTGTGTGTGTCTGTGTTTGTGCTCTGTTTGTGATTTGAATGTGTGCGGGTTTTTTTTTTTTTTATTATTCATTTTTTTTTTGGGGTCTGTATTACGCACAATTATCTCGCCTAACTACCGTTTTCGCGTCCATTTCGTGGCAGATTCTCCAGTTACCTTGGTTTCAGAAAGCAACCGGTCCATATATGGAAGCCACAAATGTTAGAGTTTCCAGTGAATTAGTATCAATTGTAGAGTTTCATGTTAACATGAAGATGGCAAGATTTTGTACACAATTCGTGGTTTGTTATTTGCACAATTATCGTCGGATTTTAAAATCCGGGATGAGAAAGTCCACTATAATTAAAAGTGAAAAAAAAAATCACTTAGCATTAACCATATATTGGCAGAGGGGCCGGAACATGAGTGCTCATTCCCTTTAGCACCCCCCCCCCTCTTTTTTTTTTTTTTTTTTGGGGGGGGGGGGGGGGTCCTTTTTTTCCTGCCTAACCATTTACACCAATTTTCTTCAATAATATGTATTCCCCCATTTCACACTATTTCACCTTTGTTATTATGTTGATTTACCATTCGGCACATCAGCAGCAAGAATAATAATAAGAAGAAGAAAAAGAAGAAGAATAATGTGCTTAATGGTAAATAACTATAATAATATAACTGAAATAATATTAAATAGTACAAATACATTATGTAACAGATAATTTTTATCCACACGATTTAGGGGGCAGCCAAGAACCCTAAAGAATTATTTCTGCGGTACTTAAGAACCTGTTGGCTCTGTGACCAAGTCGATGCGAACGCTTCGTAATGAAGGGATGTCGGGTTCGATCCCAGCTGCGGGCCACGCGCCTTGCGTTGATTTCGACAAAGGTATCAAGAAAACCTACTGTCCAGAAAGCAATTTCAAACTACTGGACGTAAATTTGCCTAGAAAAACCACACAACAGCAGGGGTTGTTAGGGTTGGTTCTGCAACGTCCTGTAAAGGATACGCAACTAACCTAACTTAAGAACCTGGTGCCAAGAAAGATAACTTTTATACGTGGTTTAGGGGTCACCCTAGACCCTTAAAAATTATTGAATGGGGTTCTTGTGGACCTGTCGGCTCTGGGGCTAAGTCGATGGGGGGATGTCTTTTTAGCCTCAGTTGTTTTGAAACCTTTCCATTGTTCCATGCGATAATTTTATATTGGGCAGTAGGGTGGTATCGTAAGAATCACAGGTGCGGATGAATGGCGAGTGTAACTAGCAAGACCCGCTCATTATAAAAACTCTTTGACAAATAGAACGTGCTGAAAATAGTGCTGACATGTCGAAAGGTGTCCTCTGATCTCTCCACTTCTTTGTATGAGTGCTAATTAGTTCTTGTGTTTTTGTTTGTTATATATATATTCCTTGGACAGCCTGGATCGGAAAGACAACGAGAGAAGATGCTTGACAGTCTTGTTGCATGGCATGGAGGTGTATCGGCACACGAACTGATACTTACTGCAGGAGGATCGCAGATTATGGAGAGGCATGATCACCCCACGCCAGTTCTGCAAGGCACCTGAAGATGATGATATATAACGGACTCGTTTTTGTTTATTTTATTTTGTAAGCCTGGTGGGTGGTGTTTACTTATTTTCACTTTTGACATATTAGGATTTTCATAAAAACTGTTCCCAAACAGGTTATCCTGCAGGCGTATACACGATGATTATTTTCAGTCGAATTCTGTTTCTACATTTTTCTTCGTGACATTTCTATTGTATACTTGAGAGACCTTGCAAGGACGTTAAAACAGCTTCTGTATGACAGATAACACAGAGTTAAATAATGCATCATTTGGCCTCCGGTCTTTTGGCCCTAAATTGTTTCCTTGTTTTAGAGATGGGGATTAGTTCGTTTTCTTGTGATCGACTCATTACTTATTTATGACTCATTTACACTCTACAGTCGGTGACGGCATCAGATTTCGACACCAGGCACCAGTGGTTACCGTCTGATTTACTATTCAAACTGTAACAAATGCAAGAATGTAACCTATGTATTAAGTATAAAGGCCGTGCGGTAGATATTCTCAGTATAATGCAAGTCCTTGAAAGGCTGCCTCCTAATTTTTTTTTTTCTCATTTAAAAAAAAAACCATCGATGCGATTTTTTTTTTTTTTCAATTTTGTATTTTACACTGCACAAAAAGTACGTATAATATTTCTTATTTTGAAAAAAAAAAACTGCGTTAAAATAAAGATATCGACTATTAACAATAACAATAATCTACTATAGTTTCACCTTTCTAAATATCTATCTATATAAAAAAAATAGATTGTTTTTATCTACCTATCTAAATATCTATCTATCATCTATCTATCTATCTATCTATCTATCTATCTATCTATCTATCTATCTATCTAATCTATCTATCTATCTATCTATCTATCTATCTATCTATCTATCTATCTATCTATCTATCTGATCTATCTATCTATCTATCTATCTATCTATCTATCTATCTATCTATCTATCTCTATCTATCTATCTATCTATCTATCTATCTATCTATCTATCTATCTATCTATCTATCTATCTATCTATATATCTATCTATCTATCTATCTATCTATCTATCTATCTATCATCCATCCATCCATCCATCCATCAATCCATCCATCCATCCATCATCCCATACATCCATCCATACATCACATCCATCCATCCATCCATCCATCCATCCATTCCATCCATCCATCCATCATCCATCCATCATCCATCCATCCATCTATCCATCTATCCATCTATACTATCTATCTATCTATCTATCTATCTATCTATCTATCTATCTATCTATCTATCTATCTATCTATCTATCTATCTACTCTATCTATCTATCTATCTATCTATCTATCTATCGATCTATCGATCTCTCCTATCGATCCATCCATCCATCCATCCATAATCCATCCATACCATCCATCCATCCATCATCCATCCATCATCCATCCATCATCCATCCATCCATCCATCCTATCCATCCATCCATCCATCCCATCTATCCATCTATCTATCTATGTATCTATCTATCTATCTATCTATCTATCTATCTATCATATCTATCTATCTATCTATCTAATCTATCTATCTATCTATCTATCTATCTATCTATCTATCTATCTATCTATCTATCTATCTATCTAACATCCCATCCATCCATCCATCCATCCATCCATCCATCCATACATCCATCCATCCATCCATATCCATCCATCCATCCATCCATCCATCCATCCATCCATCCATCCATCCATCCATCTGTCCGTCCGTCCGCCGTCCGTCCGTCCGTCCGTCCGTCCGTCCGTCGTCCGTCCATCCATCATCCATCAATCCATAATCCATCCATCCAATAATCCTTCC
>CAJHNH020006449.1:0-12376 GCA_905116865.2 Candidula unifasciata | reverse complement strand
GTTCCCCCCAATGTACCAAATGCCAAATCAGACATCCTTTAAAATACTCTGCTTAAGGTGTCTATTCAGTTAAAAAAAATTGTCTGGTACTCAATGTTTGGGGTGGGGCACAAAAAAGTTTTTAAACATTTTTTCGTAAAATTTCATTTTCCATCTAAAGTATCTCGTCAAGTGTGAAATGATAGACTGAGACTAAATTGGCAACTTTTTTGCAAATATATATTTTGGCCAAACGCGAAGTCGCATACATTCTGCAAAATTGTCACACTTGTGGTCATTTTTATGTTATCTCAATTGTTGCCCCCAGATTGTACAAAAATGCCGAAATCAGACATCCAGTTTAACTACTCTGCATCTAGCGTGTCTATTTCATGTGTAAAATAATTGTCTGGGACTCACTGTTTAGTGGTAGGACACAAACAAGTTGTTAGGAAACATTTCTTCGTAAAATTTGTTTTTCACTTTTATCTTATCTATTTTCTGTCACCTATGAGCTCCAAAGTGTCCAATTTCTCATCTAGAGTATCTCGTCAAGTGTGAAATGATAGACTGAGACTAAAATTGGCACTTTTTTGGAAAATATGATTTTGGCCAAACGCGAAAGGCATAAATTCTGGAAAAATGTCACTTGTGGTCTTTTTATGTTATCTCAATGTTGCCCCCAGATTGTACCAAAATGCCAAATCAGACATTCAGTTTACCTACTCTGCATCTAGCGTGTCTATTCATGTGTAAAATAATTGTCTGGGACTCACTGTTTAGTGGTAGGACACAAACAAGTTGTTAGGAACATTTCTTCGTAAATTTGTTTTTTCACTTTTATCTTATCTATTTTTCTGTCACCTATGAGCTCCAAAGTGTTCCAATTTTCTCATCTAGAGTATCTCGTCAAGTGTGAAATGATAGACTGAGACTAAATTGGCAACTTTTTTGGAAATATGATTTTGGCCAAACGCGAAAGGCATAAATTCTGCAAAATTGTCACTTGTGGTCATTTTTATGTTATCTCAATTGTTGCCCCCAGATTGTACAAAAATGCCAAATCAGACATTCCAGTTTACCTACTCTGCATCTAGCGTGTCTATTCATGTGTAAAATAATTGTCTGGGACTCAATGTTTAGTGGTAGGACACAAACAAGTTGTTAGGAACAATTCTTCGTAAAATTTGTTTTTCACTTTTATCTTATCTATTTTTCTGTCACCAACGAGCTCCAAAGTGTCCAATTTATCATCTAGAGTATCTCGTCAAGTGTGAAATGATAGACTGAGACTAAATTGGCAACTTTTTTGCAAATATGATTTTGCCAAAACGCGAAAGGCATAAATTCTGGAAAAATGTCACTTGTGGTCATTTTTATGTTATCTCAATTGTTGCCCCCAGATTGTACAAAAATGCCAAATCAGACATCCAGTTTAACTACTCTGCATCTAGCGTGTCTATTCATGTGTAAAATAATTGTCTGGGACTCAATGTTTAGTGGTAGGACACAAACAAGTTGTTAGGAACATTTTCTTCGTAAAATTTGTTTTTTCACTTTTATCTTATCTATTTTTCTGTCACCTACGAGCTCCAAAGTGTCCAATTTCTCATCTAGAGTATCTCGTCAAGTGTGAAATGATAGACTGAGACTAAATTGGCAACTTTTTTGAAAATATGATTTTGGCCAAACGCGAAAGGCATAAATTCTGCAAAAATGTCACTTGTGGTCATTTTTATGTTATCTCAATTGTTGCCCCCAGATTGTACCAAAATGCCAAATCAGACATCCAGTTTACCTACTCTGCATCTAGCGTGTCTATTCATGTGTAAAATAATTGTCTGGGACTCAATGTTTAGTGGTAGGACACAAACAAGTTGTTAGGAACATTTCTTCGTAAAATTGTGTTTTTCACTTTTATCTTATCTATTTTTCTGTCACCAATGAGCTCCAAAGTGTCCAATTTCTCATCTAGAGTATCTCGTCAAGTGTGAAATGATAGACTGAGACTAAATTGGCAACTTTTTGGAAAATATGATTTTGTCCAAACGCGAAAGGCATAAATTCTGGAAAAATGTCACTTGTGGTCATTTTTATGTTATCTCAATTGTTGCCCCCAGATTGTACCAAAATGCCAAATCAGACATCCAGTTTACCTACTCTGCATCTAGCGTGTCTATTCATGTGTAAAATAATTGTCTGGGACTCACTGTTTAGTGGTAGGACACAAACAAGTTGTTAGGAACATTTCTTCGTAAAATTTGTTTTTCACTTTTATCTTATCTATTTTTTCTGTCACCAATGAGCTCCAAAGTGTCCAATTTCTCATCTAGAGTATCTCGTCAAGTGTGAAATGATAGACTGAGACTAAATTGGCAACTTTTTTGCAAATATGATTTTTGGCCAAAACGCGAAAGGCATAAATTCTGGAAAAATGTCACTTGTGGTCATTTTTATGTTATCTCAATTGTTGCCCCCCAGATTGTACCAAAATGCCAAATCAGACATTCAGTTTACCTACTCTGCATCTAGCGTGTCTATTCATGTGTAAAATAATTGTCTGGGACTCAATGTTTAGTAGTAGGACACAAACAAGTTGTTAGGAACATTTCTTCGTAAAATTGTTTTTCACTTTTATCTTATCTATTTTTCTGTCACCTATGAGCTCCAAAGTGTCCAATTTCTCATCTAGAGTATCTCGTCAAGTGTGAAATGATAGACTGAGACTAAATTGGCAACTTTTTGGAAAATATGATTTTGGCCAAACGCGAAAGGCATAAATTCTGGAAAAATGTCACTTGTGGTCATTTTTATGTTATCTCAATTGTTGCCCCCAGATTGTACCAAAATGCCAAATCAGACATTCAGTTTACCTACTCTGCATCTAGCGTGTCTATTCATGTGTAAAATAATTGTCTGGGACTCACTGTTTAGTGGTAGGACACAAACAAGTTGTTAGGAACATTTCTTCGTAAAATTTGTTTTTCACTTTTATCTTATCTATTTTTCTGTCACCTATGAGCTCCAAAGTGTCCAATTTCTCATCTAGAGTATCTCGTCAAGTGTGAAATGATAGACTGAGACTAAATTGGCAACTTTTTTGCAAATATTATTTTGGCCAAACGCGAAAGGCATAAATTCTGGAAAAATGTCACTTGTGGTCATTTTTATGTTATCTCAATTGTTGCCCCCAGATTGTACAAAAATGCCAAATCAGACATTCAGTTTACCTACTCTGCATCTAGCGTGTCTATTCATGTGTAAAATAATTGTCTGGGACTCAATGTTTAATGGTAGGACACACACAAGTTGTTTGGAACAATTCTTTCTTAAAATTTGTTTTATACTTTTATCTTATCTATTTTTCTGTCACCAACGAGCTCCAAAGTGTCCAATTTCTCATCTAGAGTATCTCGTCAAGTGTGAAATGATAGACTGAGACTAAATTGGCAACTTTTTTGCAAATATTTTTTTGGCCAAACGCGAAAGGCATAAATTCTGGAAAAATGTCACTTGTGGACTTTTTTATGTTATCTCAATTTTTGCCCCCAGATTGTACCAAAATGCCAAATCAGACATCCAGTTTAACTACTCTGCATCTAGCGTGTCTATTCATGTGTAAAATAATTGTCTGGGACTCACTGTTTAGTGGTAGGACACAAACAAGTTGTTAGGAACATTTCTTCGTAAAATTTGTTTTTCACTTTTATCTTATCTATTTTTCTGTCACCTATGAGCTCCAAAGTGTCCAATTTCTCATCTAGAGTATCTCGTCAAGTGTGAAATGATAGACTGAGACTAAATTGGCAACTTTTTGGCAAATATGATTTTGGCCAAACGCGTAAGGCATAAATTCTGCAAAAATGTCACTTGTGGTCATTTTTATGTTATCTCAATTGTTGCCCCCCAGATTGTACCAAAATGCCAAATCAGACATTCAGTTTAACTACTCTGCATCTAGCGTGTCTATTCATGTGTAAAATAATTGTCTGGGACTCACTGTTTAGTGGTAGGACACAAACAAGTTGTTAGGAACATTTCTTCGTAAAATTTGTTTTTCACTTTTATCTTATCTATTTTTCTGTCACCTATGAGCTCCAAAGTGTCCAATTTCTCATCTAGAGTATCTCGTCAAGTGTGAAATGATAGACTGAGACTAAATTGGCAACTTTTTTTGCAAATATGATTTTTGGCCAAACGCGTAAGGCATAAATTCTGCAAAATTGTCACTTGTGGTCATTTTTATGTTATCTCAATTGTTGCCCCCAGATTGTACCAAAAATGCCAAATCAGACATCCAGTTTAACTACTCTGCATCTAGCGTGTCTATTCATGTGTAAAATAATTGTCTGGGACTCACTGTTTAGTGGTAGGACACAAACAAGTTGTTAGGAACATTTCTTCGTAAAATTTTTTTTCACTTTTATCTTATCTATTTTTCTGTCACCAACGAGCTCCAAAGTGTCCAATTTTATCATCTAGAGTATCTCGTCAAGTGTGAAATGATAGACTGAGACTAAATTGGCAACTTTTTTGCAAATATGATTTTGGCCAAACGCGTAAGGCATAAATTCTGCAAAAATGTCACTTGTGGTCATTTTTATGTTATCTCAATTGTTGCCCCCAGATTGTACCAAAATGCCAAATCAGACATCCAGTTTACCTACTCTGCATCTAGCGTGTCTATTCATGTGTAAAATAATTGTCTGGGACTCACTGTTTAGTGGTAGGACACAAACAAGTTGTTAGGAACAATTCTTCGTAAAATTTGTTTTTCACTTTTATCTTATCTATTTTTCTGTCACCTATGAGCTCCAAAGTGTCCAATTTCTCATCTAGAGTATCTCGTCAAGTGTGAAATGATAGACTGAGACTAAATTGGCAACTTTTTGGCAAATATTATTTTGGCCAAACGCGAAAGGCATAAATTCTGCAAAATTGTCACTTGTGGTCATTTTTATGTTATCTCAATTGTTGCCCCCAGATTGTACAAAAATGCCAAATCAGACATCCAGTTTAACTACTCTGCATCTAGCGTGTCTATTCATGTGTAAAATAATTGTCTGGGACTCACTGTTTAGTGGTAGGACACAAACAAGTTGTTAGGAACATTTCTTCGTAAACTATTTTTCTGTCACCTATGAGCTCCAAAGTGTCCAATTTCTCATCTAGAGTATCTCGTCAAGTGTGAAATGATAGACTGAGACTAAATTGGCAACTTTTTGGAAAATATGATTTTGGCCAAACGCGAAAGGCATAAATTCTGCAAAAATGTCACTTGTGGTCATTTTTATGTTATCTCAATTGTTGCCCCCAGATTGTACAAAAATGCCAAATCAGACATCCAGTTTAACTACTCTGCATCTAGCGTGTCTATTCATGTGTAAAATAAATTGTCTGGGACTCACTGTGTTTAGTGGTAGGACACAAACAAGTTTGTTAGGAACATTTCTTCGTAAAATTTGTTTTTTTTTTTTATCTTATCTATTTTTCTGTCACCTATGAGCTCCAAAGTGTCCAATTTCTCATCTAGAGTATCTCGTCAAGTGTGAAATGATAGACTGAGACTAAATTGGCAACTTTTTGGAAAATATGATTTTGGCCAAACGCGTAAGGCATAAATTCTGCAAAATTGTCACTTGTGGTCATTTTTATGTTATCTCAATTGTTGCCCCCAGATTGTACCAAAATGCCAAATCAGACATCCAGTTTACCTACTCTGCATCTAGCGTGTCTATTCATGTGTAAAATAATTGTCTGGGACTCACTGTTTAGTGGTAGGACACAAACAAGTTGTTAGGAACATTTCTTCGTAAAATTTGTTTTTCACTTTTATCTTATCTATTTTTCTGTCACCCATATGAGCTCCAAAGTGTCCAATTTCTCATCTAGAGTATCTCGTCAAAGTGTGAAATGATAGACTGAGACTAAATGGCAAACTTTTTTGGAAATATGATTTTGGCCAAACGCGAAAGGCATAAATTCTGGAAAAAATTGTCACTTGTGGTCATTTTTATGTTATCTCAATTGTTGCCCCCAGATTGTACAAAAAATGCCAAATCAGACATTCAGTTTAACTACTCTGCATCTAGCGTGTCTATTCATGTGTAAAATAATTGTCTGGGACTCACTGTTTAGTGGTAGGACACAAACAAGTTGTTAGGAACATTCTTCGTAAAATTTGTTTTTTCACTTTTATCTTATCTATTTTTCTGTCACCTATGAGCTCCAAAGTGTCCAATTTTATCATCTAGAGTATCTCGTCAAGTGTGAAATGATAGACTGAGACTAAATTGGCAACTTTTTTGCAAATATGATTTTGGCCAAACGCGAAAGGCATAAATTCTGGAAAAATTGTCACTTGTGGTCATTTTTATGTTATCTCAATTGTTGCCCCCAGATTGTACAAAAATGCCAAATCAGACATTCAGTTTAACTACTCTGCATCTAGCGTGTCTATTCATGTGTAAAATAATTGTCTGGGACTCACTGTTTAGTGGTAGGACACAAACAAGTTGTTAGGAACAATTTCTTCGTAAAATTTGTTTTTCACTTTTATCTTATCTATTTTTCTGTCACCTATGAGCTCCAAAGTGTCCAATTTCTCATCTAGAGTATCTCGTCAAGTGTGAAATGATAGACTGAGACTACTAAATGGCAACTTTTTTGCAAAATATGATTTTGGCCAAACGCGTAAGGCATAAATTCTGGAAAAATTGTCACTTGTGGTCATTTTTATGTTATCTCAATTGTTGCCCCCAGATTGTACAAAAATGCCAAATCAGACATCCAGTTTAACTACTCTGCATCTAGCGTGTCTATTCATGTGTAAAATAATTGTCTGGGACTCACTGTTTAGTGGTAGGACACAAACAAGTTGTTAGGAACATTTTCTTCGTAAAATTTGTTTTTCACTTTTATCTTATCTATTTTTCTGTCACCTAATGAGCTCCAAAGTGTCCAATTTCTTTCTCATCTAGAGTATCTCGTCAAGTGTGAAATGATAGACTGAGACTAAATTGGCAACTTTTTGGAAAATATGATTTTGGCCAAACGCGTAAGGCATAAATTCTGCAAAAATTGTCACTTGTGGTCATTTTTATGTTATCTCAATTGTTGCCCCCAGATTGTACAAAAATGCCAAATCAGACATCCAGTTTAACTACTCTCTGCATCTAGCGTGTCTATTCATGTGTAAAATAATTGTCTGGGACTCACTGTTTAGTGGTAGGACACAAACAAGTTGTTAGGAACATTTCTTCGTAAAATTTGTTTTTCACTTTTACTTTTATCTATATCTATTTTTCTGTCACCTATGAGCTCCAAAGTGTCCAATTTCTCATCTAGAGTATCTCGTCAAGTGTGAAATGATAGACTGAGACTAAATTGGCAACTTTTTTGAAAATATGATTTTGGCCAAACGCGAAAGGCATAAATTCTGGAAAAATGTCACACTTGTGGTCATTTTTATGTTATCTCAATTGTTGCCCCCAGATTGTACAAAATGCCAAATCAGACATCCAGTTTACCTACTCTGCATCTAGCGTGTCTATTCATGTGTAAAATAATTGTCTGGGACTCACTGTTTAGTGGTAGGACACAAACAAGTTGTTAGGAACATTTCTCTTCGTAAAATTTGTTTTTTCACTTTTATCTTATCTATTTTTCTGTCACCTATGAGCTCCAAAGTGTCCAATTTCTCATCTAGAGTATCTCGTCAAGTGTGAAATGATAGACTGAGACTAAATTGGCAACTTTTTTGAAAATATGATTTTTTTGGCAAACGCGAAAGGCATAAATTCTGGAAAAATGTCATGTCACTTGTGGTCATTTTTATGTTATCTCAATTGTTGCCCCCAGATTGTACCAAAATGCCAAATCAGACATTCAGTTTAACTACTCTGCATCTAGCGTGTCTATTCATGTGTAAAATAATTGTCTGGGACTCACTGTTTAGTGGTAGGACACAAACAAGTTGTTAGGAACATTTCTTCGTAAAATTTGTTTTTTCACTTTTATCTTATCTATTTTTCTGTCACCTATGAGCTCCAAAGTGTCCAATTTATCATCTAGAGTATCTCGTCAAGTGTGAAATGATAGACTGAGACTAAATTGGCAACTTTTTGAAAATATGATTTTGGCCAAACGCGAAAGGCATAAATTCTGGAAAATGTCACTTGTGGTCATTTTTTTGTTATCTCAATTGTTGCCCCCAGATTGTACCAAAATGCCAAATCAGACATCCAGTTTACTACTCTGCATCTAGCGTGTCTATTCATGTGTAAAATAATTGTCTGGGACTCACTGTTTAGTGGTAGGACACAAACAAGTTGTTAGGAACATTTCTTCGTAAAATTTGTTTTTTCACTTTTATCTTATCTATTTTTCTGTCACCAATGAGCTCCAAAGTGTCCAATTTTCTCATCTAGAGTATCTCGTCAAGTGTGAAATGATAGACTGAGACTAAATTGGCAACTTTTTTGAAAATATGATTTTGGCCAAACGCGAAAGGCATAAATTCTGGAAAAATGTCACTTGTGGTCATTTTTATGTTATCTCAATTGTTGCCCCCAGATTGTACCAAAATGCCAAATCAGACATTCAGTTTAACTACTCTGCATCTAGCGTGTCTATTCATGTGTAAAATAATTGTCTGGGACTCACTGTTTAGTGGTAGGACACAAACAAGTTGTTAGGAAACATTTCTTCGTAAAATTTGTTTTTTTCACTTTTATCTTATCTATTTTTCTGTCACCTATGAGCTCCAAAGTGTCCAATTTCTCATCTAGAGTATCTCGTCAAGTGTGAAATGATAGACTGAGACTAAATTGGCAACTTTTTTGAAAATATGATTTTGGCCATACGCGAAAGGCATAAATTCTGGAAAAATGTCACTTGTGGTCATTTTTATGTTATCTCAATTGTTGCCCCCCAGATTGTACAAAAATGCCAAATCAGACATCCAGTTTACCAACTCTGCATCTAGCGTGTCTATTCATGTGTAAAATAATTGTCTGGGACTCACTGTTTAGTGGTAGGACACAAACAAGTTGTTAGGAACATTTCTTCGTAAAATTTGTTTTTCACTTTTATCTTATCTATTTTTCTGTCACCTATGAGCTCCAAAGTGTCCAATTTATCATCTAGAGTATCTCGTCAAGTGTGAAATGATAGACTGAGACTAAATTGGCAACTTTTTTGCAAATATTATTTTGGCCAAACGCGAAAGGCATAAATTCTGGAAAATTGTCACTTGTGGTCATTTTTATGTTATCTCAATTGTTGCCCCCAGATTGTACCAAAAATGCCAAATCAGACATTCAGTTTAACTACTCTGCATCTAGCGTGTCTATTCATGTGTAAAATAATTGTCTGGGACTCACTGTTTAGTGGTAGGACACAAACAAGTTGTTAGGAACATTTCTTCGTAAAATTTTTTTTTTTCACTTTTATCTTATCTATTTTTCTGTCACCTATGAGCTCCAAAGTGTCCAATTTCTCATCTAGAGTATCTCGTCAAGTGTGAAATGATAGACTGAGACTAAATTGGCAACTTTTTTTGGAAATATGATTTTGGCCAAACGCGAAAGGCATAAATTCTGCAAAAATGTCACTTGTGGTCATTTTTATGTTATCTCAATTGTTGCCCCCAGATTGTACCAAAATGCCAAATCAGACATTCAGTTTAACCTACTCTGCATCTAGCGTGTCTATTCATGTGTAAAATAATTGTCTGGGACTCACTGTGTTTAGTGGTAGGACACAAACAAGTTGTTAGGAACATTTCTTCGTAAAATTTGTTTTTTTCACTTTTATCTTATCTATTTTTTCTGTCACCTATGAGCTCCAAAGTGTCCAATTTCTCATCTAGAGTATCTCGTCAAGTGTGAAATGATAGACTGAGACTAAATTGGCAACTTTTTTGGAAAATATGATTTTGGCCAAACGCGAAAGGCATAAATTCTGGAAAATGTCACTTGTGGTCATTTTTATGTTATCTCAATTGTTGCCCCAAGATTGTACCAAAATGCCAAATCAGACATCCAGTTTAACTACTCTGCATCTAGCGTGTCTATTCATGTGTAAAATAATTGTCTGGGACTCAATGTTTAGTGGTAGGACACAAACAAGTTGTTAGGAACATTTCTTCGTAAAATTTGTTTTTTTTCACTTTTATCTTATCTATTTTTCTGTCACCAACGAGCTCCAAAGTGTCCAATTTATCATCTAGAGTATCTCGTCAAGTGTGAAATGATAGACTGAGACTAAATTGGCAACTTTTTTGCAAATATGATTTAGGCCAAACGCGTAAGGCATAAATTCTGCAAAAATGTCACTTATGGTCATTTTTATGTTATCTCAATTGTTGCCCCCCAGATTGTACAAAAATGCCAAATGAGACATTCAGTTAAACTACTCTGCATCTAGCGTGTCTATTCATGTGTAAAATAATTGTCTGGGACTCACTGTTTAGTGGTAGGACACAAACAAGTTGTTAGGAACAATTCTTCGTAAAATTTGTTTTTTTTTCTTTTATCTTATCTATTTTCTGTCACCTATGAGCTCCAAAGTGTCCAATTTCTCATCTAGAGTATCTCGTCAAGTGTGAAATGATAGACTGAGACTAAATTGGCAACTTTTTTTTGAAAATATGATTTTTGGCCAAACGCGAAAGGCATAAATTCTGGAAAAATGTCACTTGTGGTCATTTTTATGTTATCTCAATTGTTGCCCCCAGATTGTACAAAAATGCCAAATCAGACATTCAGTTTAACTACTCTGCATCTAGCGTGTCTATTCATGTGTAAAATAATTGTCTAGGACTCACTGTTTAGTGATAGGACACAAACAAGTTGTTAGGAACATTTCTTCGTAAAATTTGTTTTTCACTTTTATCTTATCTATTTTTCTGTCACCTATGAGCTCCAAAGTGTCCAATTTCTCATCTAGAGTATCTCGTCAAGTGTGAAATGATAGACTGAGACTAAATTGGCAACTTTTTTTGGAAAATATTTTTTTGCCAAACGCGTAAGGCATAAATTCTGCAAAATTGTCACTTGTGGTCATTTTTATGTTATCTCAATTGTTGCCCCCAGATTGTACCAAAATGCCAAATCAGACATCCAGTTTAACTACTCTGCATCTAGCGTGTCTATTCATGTGTAAAATAATTGTCTGGGACTCAATGTTTAGTGGTAGGACACAAACAAGTTGTTAGGATCAATTTTTCGTAAAATTTGTTTTTCACTTTTTTCTTATCTATTTTTCTGTCACCTATGAGCTCCAAAGGGTCCATTTTATCATCTAGAGTATCTCGTCAAGTGTGAAATGATAGACTGAGACTAAATTGGCAACTTTATGGAAAATATGATTTTGGCCAAACGCGTAAGGCATAAATTCTGGAAAAATGTCACTTGTGGTCATTTTTATGTTATCTCAATTGTTGCCCCCAGATTGTACCAAAATACCCAATCAGACATTCAGTTTACCTACTCTGCATCTAGCGGGTCTATTCATGTGTAAAATAATTGTTGTTCCCAGATTGTACAAAAATGCCAAATCAGACATTCAGTTTACCTACTCTGCATCTAGCGTGTCTATTCATGTGTAAAATAATTGTCTGGGACTCAATGTTTAGTGGTAGGACACAAACAAGTTGTTAGGAACATTTCTTCGTAAAATTTGTTTTTCACTGTTATCTTATCTATTTTTCTGTCACCTTTGAGCTCCAAAGTGTCCAATTTCTCATCTAGAGTATCTCGTCAAGTGTGAAATTATAGACTGAGACTAAATTGGCAACTTTTTGAAAAATATGATTTTGACCAAACGCGAAAGACGTAAATTCTGGAAAAATGTCACTTGTGGTCATTTTTATGTTATCTCAATTGTTGTTCTCAGATTGTACCAAAATGCCAAATCAGACAGTCAGTTTAACTACTCTGCATCAAGCGTGTCTATTCATGTGTAAAATAATTGTCTGGGACTCACTGTTTAGTGGCAGGACACAAACAAGTTGTTAGGAACATTTCTTCGTAAAATTTGTTTTTCCCTTTTATCTTATCTATTTTTCTGTCACCTATGAGCTCCAAAGTGTACAATTTCTCATCTAGAGTATCTCGTCAAGTGTGAAATGATAGACTGAGACTAAATTGGCAACTTTTTAGAAAATATGATTTTGGCTAAACGCGAAAGGCATAAATTCTGGAAAAATGTCACTTGTGGTCATTTTTATGTTATCTCAATTGTTGCCCCCAGATTGTACCAAAATGCCAAATCAGACATTCAGTTTAACTACTCTGCATCTAGCGTGTCTATTCATGTGTAAAATAATTGTCTGGGACTCAATGTTTAGTAGTAGGACACAAACAAGTTGTTGGGAACAATTCTTCGTAAAATT
>CAJHNH020006448.1:0-12378 GCA_905116865.2 Candidula unifasciata | reverse complement strand
GAAAATCTTTTATAAGCCCCAAGTAACCACAAACCATGTATAGACTTTATTTACCAGTATTTTTTTATTTTAAATTAAAAATCAATTTTGTGTGTTTTTTTATGAGTATAACTGGGGAAAACATGAACGTTTTATTTCTTTTTCGGAATTTTTGTTTTGTACGGTTTCCCCATTATGGTTTAAAATTTCACCGCCCTTGTTAGGTTTGGGTGACCAAAAAATTTTTGGGGAACATCTCGAAAGTTTTTTGCTTTGGGAAATTTTTTAAGCTATGCTGTTTACCATAGGTTCTTTTTCCAATTATGGGTATTTTTCCTTTTTTCTTAAATTTACAATCCTAAACCTGACCAGCACTAGCTATGCGGCACCAAATCGTCTGGCTCACGACTCCCTGTCTACTCCGATGGTAAAACAGATAGCAGTGACATTATTTTAGCTACTGTGGTGGTGGTCGTAGCAGTAGTTGTATGGTACTTGAAGGATGATGTGGTAAATATTACACTAGCCCCATTCACTACCTATTACAATTCCTGCTCCCCATTTTAGTCCGGATGGACAGGGATGTCAATGTCAGTAACAACAACAACAAAATATCGCCAGGTGATGATTTTCAAATCCTTCAAAGAGGGAGAGAGCAGTAGTCGGTGAAAGAGGGGAGGCGTGTAATGACCTAAATTTAAGAGAACTTAAAGAGCTTTACACGTGATTTTCAAGTTCTCATTACTTAATTTGTTTATATTTTACTAACGCTACCTACGCTATTAAATTTTTTACGACTGACTTTGTTATTTTCAAGTACAGCTGTAGCTTTACTTCCGTCTCCTATAAAAATACAAACAGCTTTAGCACGTGATAACCAAATAACCATTTTTGTTACTGTGCTAAAAACACAATTTAAGCGACCACTAATATAAAGACACAATTATATGGTGCGTTTTCTAAAGTTGGAAAACCAGACTATTTCTATATCTGTGCAGAGAATGATTGCGACATTAACTATATTAGACACAATCGATTTCCATTGTCTTTCTTTTCCAAAAACCTTTGATGAGGGAGAGAGTAGTAGGTGGATTTAGTTGTTGCGGGGGAGGGGGGATCAAAGACTATTTCTATATCTGAGCAGACAATGATTGTATTAGACACGTGCGATTTCTATTTTCTTTCATTTCCATTTAGCCAAACTATGCCACAGCAACGCGTGGCCGGATACAGCTAGTACTTTTATATTATTTAAAACTTATTATATACTTATTTGACATTTAGCACATTATAATTGTTATTATTGCCCACTCCAGCCAGTCTATAGCCTTTGGTGGCCGCCTATATATTCCGTTTTTACTAGGACAGTAAGGTTGTGTCCCGGTCGTGGCGTCAGTACTCCAAAAAAGGTCAATTTTCTGTTTTATATAAAATCTAGGAATAAACTTGAAAAGAATATATGCAGTTATAGTTTTATTTGTAAAACTTTTTAGATTTAATAATTTTAGATGTCTGTAATGCTTGAAATGTGTTGATAAAAAATTTCACTGTAGAAATTTGTTTTCACCTTTCTGAGTAATTTAAAAGCATATTGTTTTGTTTATTTGTTGGCTACAAAGGTGTGGGTGGGAGTTTTAATACCATTGTTGAGCAAAAGGAGCAGCTGGTCCAGTGGTAACACGTAAGGCTCTCGTACGGGAGACCCGGGTTCGACCCCCGACGATAAGGTGATGGGGTTTTCTGTCCTGGACAAAATTAAACACCCCATAACCTGGACAGTCTCACGGCCATCTTTAGCTATAAATCTAGAGTTGGCGGTGGACGGTCTATAGCGACAGCACCAGCCATGCTGCCCTAAATCCTCAGACTCACATCCCCCTGTCTACACCGCCCTAAACATTGGGACATAGAAACAGTTGTGACAGTTGAGCGAGTAATTAACCCTTTCACTCTGGTGAAAAAATCTGACCCCCCCCCCCCCCCCTTTCCCTCCCAGGCCAATTGATTTCTGGGTGACGGCGTCCCTGGATGTGAGTAATTATCACAGGCTGTTGACGATACTTTAGGCCATTCCTTAATTTCCTCCGCTGGGAGACGACGGCAATGATCGACCGGCTCCATATCAGAAGAGACCCGCCATTGGTCAATTGCGCTGATAGGAAATCCCGCCTTCTGTTTGTGACGTTGATAACTGGAAACTCATTTGCGTGGTCACGTGGTTGTATCAACCATTTTGACTGTCGCAGTGGCAAATTACTTGTTTGGAATACCGGGGCGGAGTTTTCCAGAGAATAGAAAAGTTTTATTTTATAGTTTGGGTGCGTTTTTAAAAACACCTTTTCTGTTCAATTTTTAGATGTGAATCTAGCCTGTTATATTTTAGTAGTTTCAGTTACTTTTAAGGAGTATTAATTATTTTTTTATGACAGTAGTAACATTAATTTGCGTCATAACGTAACATTGCTGTGACACCTTAACTTTTAAATACGTTATCTTTTTTTTTAATCCATAGCCCTTATTCGGTGATCCGCATTCATTTAGGGGCCATTCCACAATCGGTGCAGGAGTGCTTTGTGCGATTTATCTTATTTTTTTAAAACAATAAATTGCAATAATTTGTTCTGAGTGTTGAATGACACTGTCGACTTATGTTGAAACTTTTGAGTTGAACTTTTGACATTTAAATTTACACTTCGACTTATAGAATAAAAAGCACCACTGGTGGCATTATTAAAGGTGTTTGTAAACATATGAGCTTATTTCCATTTTGGACACAGGCGTTAGTTTGGCATTCAGCAATGGAAAATTGCACTTTTGTACATCGTGCGTGCTTTCTCATTCTGGCCTTGTGCGTTTGTGGATTGTCTGGTAAGTGTGATTATATGATTTTCACGAATATTGTATGTAGTGTGTTTACGGATCACAATTGTTGTTTCTCTGCTAATAGAGCAGACTGGCGATCTCTTTGGCAAACCTCTACACCCAAAGGTAGAAGAGGAACGATTAGTAAGTAAGTTGTTGCTCGTGTGGGTTCTGGAGCCCCATTGGGGCGTGGGGGTAAAATATACCCACTGCCTCTCTAACAAGCATATGGTACAAGGTTACTAATTATGGGGAGTTTCCTTCGAAGTCGCACTGCATTTGCATGAAAGACGAGGAGCTAACAGTCTGCATACAAATAAGTCGGATCTGTAAAACCGATATGTACGCAGAACTCAAATTCTGGAACAAGATCAAGTCCAGAAATGGATAAACAACCAGAACTATCAACCAGTACTTACAACCGGTGAACGATGAGAACAAGATAATTGTTATTGTGGTTGTACAGTGACTAGTGACCTATTCCCTAATACTATTAATATGTGTCTTTTGCTTGTGTCGGCTCTGTGGCTAAGTCGATGCGAACGCTTTGTAATGCCGGGATGCCGGGTTCGACCCCAGCTGCGGGCCATGCGCCTTGCGTTGGTTTCGACAGTGGTCTCAAGAAAGCCGACCGTCCAGAATGGTAAACTACTGAACGTAAATTTGCCTAGAAAAACCACACACAACCCCTGGCTGTTGGGGATGGTTCTGCAACGTCATATAAAGGATACGCAACTAACCTTAACCTTACCTTGTTTGAGCTCCGGAGCTCTATTTCATAAGGGAAAAGAGAATGGGGGGAAGAAGGGGGGGGGGGGGAGTGATTTACCCACTGCTCATCAACGAACATGTCACAAAATACAACTAATAAAGGTTTAAACAGCGGAGCGACATCATGGAACATAAGTGCTCTGTTCTACTTTTAACTAAAGTTTGAGTCCGAGATTCTCATCCCAGGGCACGAACTCTATAGCGCCGGCGATTATCGAGAAATACTTTGGGTAGATTTTAAATCAAAATTTTGCCCGGGTAGCGCCTTTAAGCTACTCTTTTCGATTTCCAACTGCTAAGGGATTTTTTTACGTGCGCAACAGTACACACGGGCATCCGATCTTACTACCCAGAGACCATGGGAAATTACTAGAAGCCCATGTTAAAAAATCCAAGCCTTCACCTAGGCTTTGAACCCGGGACCTCGAGCACACGAGGCGGACAACATAAACCGAGACCACTCAGCCCCTGACAAACAACTAATAAAGACTTTGCTGACATCGGATGTCTTTGACCAATCAGTGCAGATATCGCTGTCTAGCTGTAAACCACAACAAAGCTAACTGCTATTATTTAAGGGCGAGCTCGAAAGAAGACACATGTTAGTGTGTCTCCGGTGTTGTCGCAGAGACTTTTGTTTGTCGATTACACCAAGAGCTAAGGTCATCATCATTTAGCAGGTCCTTTGCAGAACGATGCTCCCATCACGGTCTGCCTGAAAGAAACTCGGTCTCTCGCCAGCTCTCCCGCCTCATGTACTTTCATACTCAAGAAGTCACTTATATCCTGTGCCCATCTTCGTGTCGGTCGGCCCCTGCCCCTCCTTCCTGGTACCATGGCTTCTGCTATAATTTGTTCCATTCCTTTTGGCCCTTGATATGACCAAAATATTTCAGCTTTCGAGAAAGGATGCTGTTTATTAGCCAATCTTCCTTGATGTTCAGATCTTTCAAGATGTCAATATTTCTCCTCTTCTTTGTCCAAGATAGTCTGAGAATCTGTCTATAGCATTTCAGCTCAGAGCTATGGTAAAATGTAACAATACGTGTAGATTAGAGAAAAGAACATAGATCATTGCACTCTTAACATACCCATATATTGGATGTTGAATTGCGAATCGACATTACTGCATCCGGGTAACTCCCATGAGCGCTTCGTTTCCAAAATCAACAGCACGCAAAGAGTTCCAATTCCGATGGTACCAGTAAATGTCTGATTGTATAACCGTCTCGCCTTTCCCTTGAGTGTTGAGCGTCGACCAGATCACCTGGTAACTCCTCCATTCCTCTCAGACAGTAATGACCTTTCTGTGCCTCTGCACTCCTCACTGGCTCCAAAAGGGCCCACACATTATCTAGCTAGTCGTATATCAATTCACCACCAAGCGGTGCAGAACCGGCCAGTCTATCTGCCTGCTCATTTCTCAACATACCAGCACCGCCTGGAGACAATATTCAAGGGATGCTAACTAACCGGGACCTCTAACGTGATGCTGGCCACTCTGCACGGATCGGAACATTCCCATAAACCCTCCATCCCCATGGCAAAGTTAATATTCGATAACACCAGTAACTAAAAAAAAGTAAAGGAACCTTTTCCGCACCTTCAGGCGTAATTGCGTATACAGGGTTAGACCCGTGGGTGATGTGGTCAACATCCCACCGACCGCCTTTACTTCTACCACTCTACCAGGTACCCATTTTAAGCTGGGTCGACATGGGAGCCAAGTAACTTTTGCAGAAAGTCAGGCTGTGTCAGGAGATAACACAATTAGGTATGATTATACATCGCATTTGCCCCGAGTGTTGAGCGTTGGCCAGATCATCTGGCTACGCCTCGCTCTACAATGTTCTTCAGATCGTGATGCTCCACTTGTGCCCCCGCACTGTTCCTTCCATTTAAAAACGTAGTGTATGATAATGTAAAATACTATATAATCGATGTCCACTGAAGCTAGCCCCGTGGTAGGCCAGGGCTATCTTAATCTAACATATTCTAGAATGGAGGTGGAGGCGGTCACTGCAGCTTTCCGCTGGTTAGAGAACTTGACACACGCACATCGTGATTAAGACTGACTTAGAAAGCATGCTGAGGAAGGCGAGGCCAGGCATGCTTCACTTCGGAGGTCACGGGTGAGGTGCATTGTCTGGATCTTTTCTCCGGTGTGTTGGGAAAAGAACAGGCGGATAGACTGGCTGACTATGCACAACTTAGTGGAAAAAAGATGCATGATAAGTCTTTGTGGGAGAACGTGTACAATTTGGAGGAGCAAATGGATCACCATATTCTAGTGAGAGATGTAGAGGATCTGTCCCATACTCATCGTTCAGAGGAAATGCGAGACGGACGTACAGTCAGAATGCTACTGGCACCATTGCTATTGGAACTCTGCGCTGGCTGCTGAAGATTGGGACGAAGCGCTTTTGGGAATGTCCCAAGTGCTGTGATCTCGGTTCTTGAATCAAATCAGCTCAGCTCAATTCTAGTCTAGGTTGTCTCAATGAGCTTCACTTTAGGGTTCCTCAATGATTTTTGTTTTTCAAGCTAAAGTTAATATCGATTCATTTCCACACAAGGCCACTCAGTTGACGGTCCACTGGCCACATTTGGCTTTGACTTTGTTTCATGATCAGAGCTTTGCATGTTTTACAGATCTGGTTTTTAAAAAAATATTTCGACATATGCTTCGTTAATATAAATTTATGTAACCTATTGCGCCATTTAAATGGTTTGAAATGAATTCTGTCCGTATTCCATGGCAGTGGATTTCAAGCTGTACGATAGACATAGCCAATAAGACATTTTTTTTTTTTTTTTGGGTGGTGCCTAGTTGACCATGTTTTTAGTGCACTTGTATCCATGTCGAGGAACACACGCCGTCTGGAGCTGACAGGTTCAGTTCCCGGCACGGTAACTAAAGCTTTCAATTGTTATGTTGTCTAGTGTGTTCTTCTATCTTTCTACTTCTTTCTATGAATGCCAATCATCCACTTTATGTTACTTGATTACTCGCCTCTCAGGAAGACGCACTCCGACTTCGAAGGAAGTCCCGGCAATAAATCGACTCTTACGACATGCTTATTGTTGAGGTAGTGGGTCTCTCCTGATTTTCTCCACATTAGGGCCTGGGACCCACACAGAGAAATCGTTGTATTGACTCTTTGCGGTTACATTATCGGCATCTGTGGTTTGTGCGCTGCCGACGCTGTTCGTAATGCCGGCATTCCGGGATCGATCCCAGCTGCGGGCGATTTGGCAGCAGCGGACCGCTTTGCGTTGGTTTCGGCAATGGTATCAAGAGTCGCCCCTCCAGAGGCGATTGAGAAATACTGAACGTGAATTTGGCTAGAAAAATCACAACAACCAAACATGAGCTGGGGGGGGGGGGGGAAGAAGAAGAAGAAGAAGAAGAAGAAGAAGAAGAAGAAGAAGAAGAAAGAAGAAGAAGAAGAAGAAGAAGAAGAAGAAGAAGAAGAAGGAGAGAAGAAGAAGAAGAAGAAGAAGAAGAAGAAGAAGAAGAAGAAGAAGAAGAAGAAGAAGAAGAAGAAGAAGAAGAAGAAGAAGAAGAAGAAGAAGAAGAAAAAAAAGAAGAAGAAGAAGAAGAAGAAAATAACAACAGGAAGATAAAGAAAAAAAAGATTATGAGGATGATGATGTCTGCCACCACAATGTCTACCTCATCTCTTACCACGGACAATACTCTGTAGAATTCTCATAAATAGATATGAATTCCTGATTTTGTTAACGTGTCCAGATAAGCTTATCATTTACTTAGTTAAGTAGTGATGTCTCAGATGTCAAGAAATTGTTAATTAGATGTTTTTAAGATAATCGTTCTAGACCAGTGTTTTCAAACTTTCTTCTGTGTCATTCCCAACCCAAACCTTTCTGAAATGTCTATGCCCCCCCCCCCCCTCCCTTTTGAAACTTAAACTCTGGACGAGTCCATTCTCGAATTCCCCTCCCCCCTCAATTTTAACAGTAAAATCGCCCCCTCCGCTCTTTAATCTATAATTCCCTCCCCCCCCCCCCCCCCCCTACCTTTAAAACGTTTTAAAAATTAAAGTCAATGTTCTAGAACCGCCAAGAATATAGTGTGATTTCATCTTAAAAATACGCATCGCAGACGAATAAGTTTGTGACGAAACAACAACAAATATATACAAACAAATGCAAGCATATATAAACAATAAAGGGAGCCGTCGTGGCGTAGCGACTAGACGCTCGCCTGCGAATCCGAAGATTGTAGGTTCAAATCCTTGCGGGGCCAGACGTTTTCAAAAATGTCCTTGGTTCCCAGGTCGACTCTGCCATAAATGGGTGACAGGTAGTCCTGGGAAGTAAAGGCGGACGGTGTGATGTTGTTGACATTATCCACGAGTGGCGACTTGTCTGTAAAATACAGTTCTAGCAAAAAAATAGGGGATTTTGAGCTGAAATGATAAAGACAAATTCTTATAATATCATTGACAAAGAAGAGAAGAAATACTGACATTTAAAAGAGCAAGTCATCAAGGAAAATTGGCTAATAAACAGCATCTTGTCTCGAAAGCTAAAATATGTGAGTCATATAAAGCGCCATGGCGGATTGGCAAAGTAATAGCAAAGTACCAGGAAGGAGGGATAGGGGCCGACCACCACGAAGATGGGCACAGGATATAAGTGATTCCTTGAGTATGAAAGTACACGAGGCGGGAAAGCTGGCGAGAGACCGAGTTTCTTTCAGGCAGGCTGTGATGAGAGCGACGTTGTGCAAAGGACCGACTACGTGACGATCATGATGATGGTGATGGTGACTATATGCTGAATTCACTTGATTGCGGGAGGGGGGGGGGAGGGGACGGGAACTTTACTATATAAACAGTAAGGATATTTTGAAGAAAGGTTGGTGGGGGGGGGGGCGGGGAACGAATAACACCGTTTAATGGTGATAACGTCTTTGTTAACTACTTTTCTTATGTCATTCAGTTTAATGATCGAGGTATATCGGCCAATGATTATAATTTTTTTGCGACATGACACTAACTGTCGCTTTCCCAGCCGTTGTCACCTAGAGTTCAGACTAAGGTATCTGTCAGATTTACTCATACAGTCTTAATTTACATGTAGTGTTAATTTCCCTTCACTAGAAGTCAGTAAGTAAAGTAACGTAAACGACATTTTCCACCACTTCAGGCGTATTGGGCATATAGGGCTGTACCTATATTTTATAGAACAATCGGTACTGGGTGGATGATATAGTCAGCATCACCCCGGCCGCCTATACTACCCAGGGCTTGTACCTGGTACCAACCCAGGGCTTCGTCAACCTGTGAGCCACGATCATTTTTTAATGGGGGAAAAAATCCGGACCTGAACTCACAACCTTCCGATCCACATGCGAGCGACTAGCCACTGCACCACGACGACTCCCCATAGTCAGAATATATTTTTAAAAACTGGCCTCCCGGTGATCACATCCAGGTCGATTTTGAGGAAGGCAGAGATGTTGAACAACAACGGTACTGGGCACCAGAACCAGCTATCATACCATCTAATCTATCTACACCTCTCTGCAGTTATCATAAACAGAAGTTTCCAACCACTGCTAAACCTAGATAGGAATGTCCTTTGCATCGAAGAAGGAATGTGTCTGTCTGAGATGCAAGGAACCAACATTTTTCACCCAGTTTTGGAAAATAGAAGTCACGCGCATCGCAAGTCCCGGAATGAGACCAGAGGTGGACGAACAGCCAGAGTTTATAGCGGGTGAACTTGAAGAAGGAGTATTTTTGAAAGAAGCACACCATGATTTTAAAACTAGTAATTTCAACGACTGTGTGTCTGTTGCAAAACCTTCATAGTTTAAAGGTTTACTATTTGCTTCACATAAACTGTTGGTTTAGCTGAAGGGAGGGGGGGGGGGGGCGCTGGATATTGGTTGGCTGGTTGGTTTTCCAGTGAGTAGTCTAACTGGTTGGGGCTGACTTTTGGGTGGCTGTTTGGTTTTCTGGCGAATAGGCTGATTGGTTGGCGGGCTGGATTTTGGTTAGCTGTTTTTGGTGAGTCGGTAAGTTGTTGGTTGGCTGACAAGATAATGTAGTAGCTTTGTTTGCAAATTGTTGGCATTAAGGTTTGAGGTCATTTGAGTCTTGAAAAGCGCTTGCGACTTTTTAAGTGAGGTTGGTGCAGAGACATTTCTCTCAACCCGATATTGAAATATAATCTCAGAGATGACTGACTGGCTGGCTGACGTTCAGCCCAACTAGGACAGCACAGCGAGCGATAAACATCCTATGTCATCACCAGTCAGATGAGAAGCCCCGAAAACCCCGTTCAAACTTTAGGTTAAATTTTGGGCTCCCCTTCAGGAGCCGTGGTGGGACTTAATATGTGAACAAACGTTAGTCTCCCAACGGGAAGTAGGTAACATTCCATTGATAAATTTGTTTGACTAGTCTACCGTGGTTGGGGTTATGGGTGTGGCACTGCTGTTGTCTTGCATTTACCTTTTTATTCCGAGGAAGATACAGTCTGTTACATAGGTTGCAGCACTCTCTAGGGGGTTGTGTGTTAGTCCCAGTTTCTAAATGTTTTTGTAGTGTTAAAAGCGCTGGCATGGCGAAATATAGAACAAACTATATCAGCGGCATTGGGGAACACCCCCGTCACATTGTGTGAAGGTCGGGTGTCTCAAGGTCAGGTGTCTCAAGGCCGACCAATCAGAAGAGAGCTAGTGTGTAGCGGTGTGTAGAATGGGGGGATCAACGTTTGTTTTACCGACTTAAAATACATTGGGGAATTGCTAATGAATATGCTGCATAGTTCTCCCCACTTTCATAAGCCAGCGGGGTAGGAAAGACGAGTACTGGAATTTCACATATACGGAGATGTAAATTAGCAGGGCTGGATTAATTATTAAGCCCATAAGCACCTGCTTGGGGCATGACAAAGGAAGCGGGCACCACATACATTTGTCAACAGCCCTGGAGTTAAGCGTTTATTATCTTAATTGAAGTACAGTGTGTGTTAAAAGATAATATCAGAACAACAATGCAACCAGGCAGGCTGAATGTCTTATCATTATTAAATATAGAAGCAGATGTTATACATAAGATAGGATTAGTTTGGGGGATCTGAACATAGATTTTGCAGTTTTTAAAAAAAAGGGAATGAGAAACCCTTTCAAATAAAATAAAATCTAAGTATTAAAAATAGGCAGTATCTTCCATCTTATTGGGGTCCTGCAGGTGCCTGGAATCCCCCTGTGGGGTTGTGGTTCCCCTAGTATGGTTTAGGTGAAGAGACTGGGGCACTTACGGAACTGACTGTGGGCAGTTGGAGCTATCTATTACTGAGCAAACAATTTACTAGGCCAACGACAAATTATGCAAAGAGCTTCGTAAACACGATGGAAATAGGTTAAACACGAACTTTATCAGTATTCACGTGTTTATAGGGTAGCCCTAGTGACTGCCATAACCCAGCAATTTAGAACTATGTTTACCCTCAAATGATATTATTGCTGCTGCTATATGACGATATAGGCTCTGTTTAGTATTATGACGTCCCTGTGCAGTCATTTGTTTGACGCTCCCTCTCATATAAACTTCAGCACCACTATACTATTTTAATGCCAGAAAGCTAATCCACTGCGGCTTTCATTATAATAACACACAAAATATAAACCTTTTGTTTGTCATCCCTCAGCTCCTCCTTCACAGAACGTCGCTCTCGTCACGACAGTTCTAAAAGTCTCTCTTTCTCTAGTTAATTCTCCAGCCCTATGGCTTTCATAGCCAGAGTATCTTCAGTGTTTTGTGTCCACTTTCATGGAGGTCTGCCTCTGCTTGGATTGTCCGTACCCTCCATCGCCGTTCTCTCTCCAGGACCACCATGACGTTTGGCTAAAATACCGCAGCTGGCGGGACAGGATGCTGATTATGAGCCAGTTCTCCTCGATGCCCAAATCATGTCGGATGCCAGCGTGTTTCTTCTTATTTTTCCGTGATATTCTAAGAGTTGTTCTGTATCATTTCAGTTCAAATGCTCCAGTTTTTGAAATATTTTGTAAGAGTCCATGACTCGCATCCATACATTAGGACAAGAAAGATGCGAGATCTCAGTGTTCTGACGTTCAGTTGCTAGCAGGTAGGGTGACCATAGGTCGCCTTTTCACCTGGACAGTCCACTTGTTTACGTGTACCCGCGTTAGCGCAGTCGATACGAGATTCGCTTTCAAATCCAGCTGCGATCGGTGTTCGAAACCGGGCGGTTCCCGGGGTTCACCCAGCCTCTCGGAAATGGGTACTTGAGTTGACACTCTGGGGTAAATGGAAAAACGTCGCTGTAGCTACGGAGTTGCGTGCAGTCGGCGACACAGGCGGTCAGTTTCTTATTAGCTGTCTGTACTGGTGGCAGAGCACTTATGGTTTATAACCGTATGCAATGACGCTGGTTCACATCTCTTGACTTTACCTTTACATTTTTACACGGATGTCTCGTTTGTATATATATATATATAAATATATAAATATATATATATATAAATATATATATATATATAGTATCATATATAATATAAATATATATATATATACACACACACACACGCACGCACCCACCCACCCACACACACACACACATATACATACACACACACACACACACACACACACACACACACATTACACTTGTCCCATCTTGTAAAAAATTGTAGCAATAAGCTTGGGAATACTACGCAAACGTGTAGTTGTGACTGGGGATCTTATCAGATTTCATTATGTT
>CAJHNH020006447.1:0-12392 GCA_905116865.2 Candidula unifasciata | reverse complement strand
TTCTACTTCTACTTCTACTTCTATTCTACTTCTACTTCTACTTCTACTTCTACTTCTACTTCTACTTCTACTTCTATTCTACTTCGACTTCTACTTCTACTTCTACTTCTACTTCTACTTCTACTTCTACTTCTACTTCTCTTCTACTTCTACTTCTTCTACTTCTACTTCTACTTCTACTTCTACTTCTTCTACTTCTACTTCTACTTCTACTTCTACTTCTAGTTCTACTTCTACTTCTACTTCTAGTTCTACTTCTAGTTCTACTTCTAGTTCTACTTCTAGTTCTACTTCTAGTTCTACTTCTAGTTCTACTTCTAGTTCTACTTCTAGTTCTACTTCTAGTTCTACTTCTAGTTCTACTTCTACTTCTACTTCTACTTCTACTTCTACTTCTACTTCTACTTCTACTTCTACTTCTACTTCTACTTCTACTTCTACTTCTACTTCTACTTCTACTTCTACTTCTACTTCTACTTCTACTTCTACTTCTACTTCTACTTCTACTTCTACTTCTACTTCTACTTCTACTTCTACTTCTACTTCTACTTCTACTTCTACTTCTACTTCTACTTCTACTTCTACTTCTACTTCTACTTCTACTTCTACTTCTACTTCTACTTTACTTCTACTTCTACTTCTACTTCTACTTTCTACTTCTACTTTTTCACTACTTCTACTTCTACTTCTTTCTACTTCTACTTTCTACTTCTACTTACTTCTACTACTTTTACTTTACTTTTACTTTTTTACTTTTACTTTTACTTTTACTTTTACTTTTACTATTACTTTTACTTTTACTATTACTTTTACTTTTACTTTTACTTTTACTTTTACTTTTACTTTTACTTTTACTTTTACTTTTACTTTTACTTTTACTTTTACTTTACTTCTACTTCTACTTCTACTTCTACTTCTACTTCTACTTCTACTTCTACTTCTACTTCTACTTCTACTTCTTCTTCTTCTTCTACTTCTTTTTCTTTTTCTTCTTTTCTTCTTTTCTTCTTCTTTTCTTCTTCTTCTTTTTCTTCTTTTTTTTTCTTTTTCTTTTTCTTTTTCTTTTTTCTTCTTCTTCTTCTTCTTCTTCTTCTTCTTTCTTCTTCTTCTTTTTCTTTTTCTTTTTCTTTTCTTTTTCTTTTTCTTTTTCTTTTTTCTTCTTCTTTCTTCTTCTTCTTCTTCTTCTTCTTCTTCTTCTTCTTCTTCTTCTTCTTCTTCTTCTTCTTCTTCTTCTTCTTTACCATCTACCTTATCATCTTCTTCTTCTTCTTCGTCTTCTTGTTCATTATCATCATTATCATCATCATCTCTTTTTCTTCTTCTTCGTTTTCTTTTTCTTCTTCCACCTACGCGGCCTGGTCCTCCTAACTCTAACTAACAAGTCATCGCGTGAAAACAGTGAATTTTCACTGTTTAACCAAAAAATATCATGGGTCTTATAATCGTTTCACTACCGTAGCTGCCACATTGCCTTACGTATACGCTTAGCAGAGCATTAGGAAACATTTTATAACTGACCAAAGGCCCCCAGAATGAGACAGCCTATGGTACCATGCAATACAACAGGAAGTAAAGGCGACCGGCGTGATGCTGACCACATCACCTTTCAAGACCATATAAAATATGCGTCTAACAAACACAATATATTCCATGCGCCATAAGCGCGTACAGAGTTTGTTAAATTCTTTTATTATTAACAAAAATCGCTTCACTGTTCAACAAACTCGTTATTATAATACAGAAGTCACATTTGAACTTGCAAGTATTTGTAATGTGGCACAGTCACTATACAATATTCAGTGCATTGAATAATTTCTGTGAAAGGCTTAAAGCTTGGGAAAAGGGTACAAATTAGAACATAAAATAATAAGCAAATGCGAGCTGTTCAACCGGAAATTGTTTTTTTTTTTTTTCTAAAGCCCCTACCCGACCCCAAAAGAAAACAATAAACATCACAAGACAGACCTGTGTTTCTCCACGCGGTTTGCCAAAGCGTTTTCCTCTTGTACCGTTGTGACAAACCCAAGGATAATTTCAGTCCGGCAAGAGTTAATTGCAAGTTTTAGTTAAAAGAATTGCGCACGTAAAATAAATATATTTAAACATAGACGCTAAAAGAATAAAAAGGTACAAAGGCGCACATAATTTATGACGTTTTGTGGTGTTACTAGGAGACCTAATTTCGTCACAACACAGAACGATTGCCAGCCATACCTTCGGCCTAAAACCCACAATAATAATACCTTATACGAGTTCAGGTTCCCGTGTTACCGTAGTCCTGCCTGCCTGTTTACCAGAGGACCAAAATCCCGTGCTCCCGTATTCAAGTCTACCTGTTTACCAGAGGACCAAAATCCCGTGCTCCCGTATTCAAGTCTGCCTGTTTACCAGAGGACCATAATCCCGTATTCCCGTTTTACGCTATCCCTGTTACCTGTGGATTGTGAACCACCATCCCTGTTACCTGTGGATTGTGAGCTGTCATTCCTGTTACCTTGTGAATTGGGAACCAGACGGTATAGAATGAACAACCGAGATCTCACAGATGAATGTCGCAGTTAGGCGAGGACTATAACAGTCGCAGCCAGAATCTTGTACATTCCTCCCAGAGAAGCTGCAGTTGGACACATCCCGTATATCGTAAAGCTGAGTGCTGAGTGTTACTGAATATTTGTATAAATTAATGTGGTGTCATGATGATACATTTATTTATTTTCTCTGTGTTAATTTGAAAATTGTTGAATTCAATATCAGTATTTTATCAATACAGTTGTGGTTTAGAAATTCCATTTATCGATTTCATCGTATCAAATTTACTTCTTAGGTAGACTAAAGATGGTTCATTGCAATTTATTGAGTTAAATTTACAAAGTTTTGACTTTGGTGGTTTTCTGAATTTCTTTAGGACATTTTCGGGGATTCACCCTATTCTTTAACTTTCTGTATTCTCCTTCCTCTATTTTCCAGAACTCAGGGACCGTTATAATTCCCCTAGACTTATTTAATTCGAGCCCTGTAAGTTAATTTGGAAGGATATAGGGGATCTCCAGGCGACGATAGATTCCGCCAAAAAATAGTTGATTACAATTGGGGTCTCTTACGCGGGATTTTTCAGAAGTTAGGTCATTAAAAGTAGTTATTAATAGGAAATTGGTAGGAATTTAAAGGTAAATAATATTAGGCAAAAATTAACTTTAGGGAAAATAATATAATAACTTTACACTGGTGTTTATTTGATTGGTGTTTGCGTGTGTTCTTTTGAAGTATATTCTGCAGGTAAAATGGCAACAAGAACCTCACTTATAGAGTTGGCGGAGCTGGGGAAAACTCTCGGGTATGCTGGCGAAGAATTAAAGGCATATCTTCAAGAAATACAGAGAGAATGGAGACAGGAGGACCGTGAACGGCGTCAAGAGGAGAAAGAGCGAGAGGAGAGAGAAAGAGAAAGACAAGAACGCATAAGATTAGCTGAGATAACTGCTGAGAAAGAGCGAGATGAGAGAGAGAGAGAGAGAAAGACAAGAACGCATCAGACTAGCTGAGATAGCTGCTGAGAAAGAACGAGAGATGAGAGCTCATGAACTCCGTCTCAGAGAGCTTGATTTACAATCTCAGTCTACCTCTAGTACAGCAGTTAATGCGCAACCTTCTGTCTCTGAGGCACATTCTTTTGGCCATCCTCACCTTCTTGGGCCGATGTCTTTTCCTTTTCCTCAGTTTAATGAACGCGAGGATAGAATGGATGTGTTTTTGGAAAAATTCGAAAACGTTGCTAGGTCTTATTTGTTGGATAAAGAGAAGTGGTGTCTGAAACTTTCACTGTCTTTAAGAGGTCCTTCTTATGAATGTTATTCGAGATTGCCTCCTGGTCAAGAGACCAACTTCGAGTTCTTGAAAAATTCTTTGTTGAAGAGATATGAGTTGACGGCCTCTGCATATCGTAACAAATTTCGTAATGCTAAAAGAGAGCCAGGAGAAACCATTTCTCAATTCTTTTCAAGAATTAAATCTTATCTGCTGAAATGGCAGAGTTTAGCATCATTCACCCAGACCTATGAAGATTTAGAGGAAATGATGTTGGCTGAACAGCTAAAAGAGTCCATGTCAAAACCTCTCCAAACCTTTCTGACTGAGAATGGTGCGGAAAGAATTGCGGACATATTAAAGCTGGCTGAGAGATTTGATTTGGCACACCCTGAACAGGTGGGCGCCAGGGCAAAGATGCACCTTTCAAAATCCCCTCCCAAATTTACCGAAAAGCCAACAGAACGTAACACACATAGGGAACCTGAATTTCGTAATGGTAAGTTCAATACACCAAACACTAACAACACCAATCATAAGTACCATCCACAAGATAATCGAAGGGGTGACGGTCGTGGTCAGCAATCGTCAGAGTGGAGGGGCCGGCTTTACTGTAAGTATTGTCGTCTGAATACACATAATACAGCAGACTGCCGAAAGAAACCCCCTCAACTCTGCGCCGCCTGTTTAACTAATGATAAACAGGAAAATACCAGGATGAACTCTCATGATGGGGAGAGACCTCCTGTGGTGGATACCATTCTTTTGAACGGCAGAGAAGTAACCTGCCTGTTTGATACTGGTCTGTTATTCGATGCCTTGGTTTCTACCGAACTCGTTGACCCAACGCAGTACACTGGGGAGTTTATAGAGATGCAGACTGCTGCACAGGAGTCTGAGACATTAAGATTACCTCTTGCCAAGGTAAACATTGACTGCAAATATGTAAAAGGAACTATTGTCGCGGGTTGTCTCCCTAACCCAATATTTCCCGTTTTACTAGGATGCAAATATTTGTATCTTGCAGTTCCAAAGACGCCTATGCTAGTTGGGGCCATGGATACCCGGTCATCAACCAAAGCATCAGAAGTATCTGATTCAGAACCCCAGAATCCTTTACCAAAGGACATAAGTGCTGCGCAACAACAGGACTCATCATTAAAGTCCTGCTTCCGGAAGTTGCCTTATGCCCATCAACCTCCTGAAAGAGAAGACTTCTATATGAAGAAAAATTTATTGTACCGGAGAGCAGGGATAGCAGAACGAGAGTATGGCCAACTCGTTGTTCCCTTGCCGTACCGGAAAACTATCCTCCATATGGGACACACACTAGCATATAGTGGCCATATGGGGATAGCGGCAACTTCCCAGAGAATTTCCTGTCATTATTATTGGCCAGGAATGACGGGGGACATAAGGAGATATGTACGCTCGTGTCCAGAATGTCAACGAGTATCTCCGAGACATTCAAACCCGCCGGTAACATTGGAGGACATGCCCATTATGCATGAGCCTTTCCAAAGAGTAGCGGTCGACATCATTGGACCTCTGCCTCGGACGAGGAAGAGGAATGTTTATATCCTAACGATAGTCGATGCTGGCACATTGTGGAGTGAAGTGGTAGCGCTGCTCACAATCGATGCGAAGAGAGTTGCAGATGCTCTCATTACAATATTCACTAGACTAGGATTTCCTAACCAAATCCTAACTGATAAAAAATCCCAGTTTCGGGGAAAACTGATGGATGATGTACTCCAGATTTTCCAGAACAGCCATATCCCTACGAGTCTGTACCATGCTCAGAACCAGGGAACAGCAGAGAAATTGACTAGACCTCTAATCACTCTTTTGAGAGAATTGTCTCAGATAAAAGTAGACATGTGGGATGAATATCTTCCGGCAGCCCTCTCTGCATATAGGGAAGTTCCCAATACCACAACAGGTGTTCCTCCAAAGACCTTGTTGTTTGGTCGTCCAATTCAAGGGCCATTGTCAGCCCTGTTGCAGTCATGGACGAATGAGAAGTTGGACCAGACTGTGGTAACCACTTCCAAATACGTGGAAGAACTGAAAGCGAAAATAAAATTAGGCTGGAACTTGGTTGGAAAATGCTGGAAGAAAATTAAAGCAAAGTTGACTTCTAATTTTAGAAGAAAGGTGAAAAGTAGGAATCTGAAAGTGGGAGATAAAGTTATGGTGTTGTTACCATCAGTCAGTGATAAAATGGAAATTGGTTTTCAGGGACCTTTTCCTGTGGTGGATAACGTTTCCCGCAGAAAGTTTGCCATTTCCATAAATGGGAAAGTAAGAAGTTTTCATATAAAACTTACTTAAGAAATTCCAGGAGAATATGTTTTGGTTCTCCGTAACGGGGGTTATCCATTTAGCTAATGGGGTACTGAATCTTGAGGTAGTGATATTGCATGGAAAAGGTAACAATATCTAGATACACACATAATATAATCAATGTCAAATGATTTCTTGAAATAAAAGAATTGTATATATCAAATTCAGTTCTCAAGAGAGTGAGGACACGATCCTTGTGGGAGACTCCGCACAGCGCAGCCATCCCTGACTGAATAAATGATACCTTCTATTATAAAGAAGGAAAGTAGAGTCACTAGGTCACTAAAATATTAAATTAGTTTGCCGACTTTAACTTAATGATATAAAATAATTCTTCCTTTACGTTCGGGTCTCAAATGGGCGAGAACATGTGCCATGTGAGAGGTTTTGCTAGCTAGCTAGGAATCCTCCCTGACTGAAAAGTTTTCGGTTCTCGAGCGAGCTTGGTCTTGATTCTTGTAGGAGATTTCGTCAGATGACCGAAATTCTGCCCTAACCGAATGAGATGATCTAGATACACATATAAGCACCGGAATTCCAGCAATCACTGTAACATACATGTAGGCTCTTCCCGAGAGGAAGTAACCTCTTTAGTTGAGAACTCTCCGTTTATTTTTAAACATCATCATTCGGGCACAATGTCCACAAAATTAAAATTTTATACACATAAATTTTATATGTGCATAGTGGATGATGAAATGTGTGAGATTGCAAGAAAATAATAATTTGATTTTTAACTCTTTGGGAACTGAAATTTCCTCTATTTAAATTTCGTAACTGAAATTTTCTTTTCCGGGGGCATATGTGACAAACCCAAGGATAATTTCAGTCCGGCAAGAGTTAATTGCAAGTTTTAGTTAAAAGAATTGCGCACGTAAAATAAATATATTTAAACATAGACGCTAAAAGAATAAAAAGGTACAAAGGCGCACATAATTTATGACGTTTTGTGGTGTTACTAGGAGACCTAATTTCGTCACAACACAGAACGATTGCCAGCCATACCTTCGGCCTAAAACCCACAATAATAATACCTTATACGAGTTCAGGTTCCCGTGTTACCGTAGTCCTGCCTGCCTGTTTACCAGAGGACCAAAATCCCGTGCTCCCGTATTCAAGTCTACCTGTTTACCAGAGGACCAAAATCCCGTGCTCCCGTATTCAAGTCTGCCTGTTTACCAGAGGACCATAATCCCGTATTCCCGTTTTACGCTATCCCTGTTACCTGTGGATTGTGAACCACCATCCCTGTTACCTGTGGATTGTGAGCTGTCATTCCTGTTACCTTGTGAATTGGGAACCAGACGGTATAGAATGAACAACCGAGATCTCACAGATGAATGTCGCAGTTAGGCGAGGACTATAACAGTCGCAGCCAGAATCTTGTACATTCCTCCCAGAGAAGCTGCAGTTGGACACATCCCGTATATCGTAAAGCTGAGTGCTGAGTGTTACTGAATATTTGTATAAATTAATGTGGTGTCATGATGATACATTTATTTATTTTCTCTGTGTTAATTTGAAAATTGTTGAATTCAATATCAGTATTTTATCAATACAGTTGTGGTTTAGAAATTCCATTTATCGATTTCATCGTATCAAATTTACTTCTTAGGTAGACTAAAGATGGTTCATTGCAATTTATTGAGTTAAATTTACAAAGTTTTGACTTTGGTGGTTTTCTGAATTTCTTTAGGACATTTTCGGGGATTCACCCTATTCTTTAACTTTCTGTATTCTCCTTCCTCTATTTTCCAGAACTCAGGGACCGTTATAATTCCCCTAGACTTATTTAATTCGAGCCCTGTAAGTTAATTTGGAAGGATATAGGGGATCTCCAGGCGACGATAGATTCCGCCAAAAAATAGTTGATTACAACCGTTTATTCGCCAGTGTAGCAAAAGCTGTCAGCCAAGTCCCAGGTAGACTTAAACAGTGCCAATGCGTTCTTTTCACCCTGTCTTTTCTACCTCAAAATCCAATTCACTTATCTTTGTAGCTTTTGCCCTGCCTTTATTCCGCTTGTGCACTGGTTATTCGAGTTATATTGACCAGATGCCCGGCTCTCTAGCGTAGTTGGTTAAACCTGACTTCGCGTAGACCGGGTGAACTCCTTGTGGTCCGGGTTCGCTCCCGGAGTAGGCAGAAAAGACAAATTTATCCCAGATTTACGGTACCTATCATGGAATCAAGGCCGAAGGGTTGCGATATCCATAGTACTGAGCCAAAAGGTTAACAACTCGTGTTTTTTTTTTTATATTCTATATATATATACATATACATATATATATATATATATATATATATATATATATATATATATATATATATATATATATATATAAAACCAGATCTTCTGTAAGCTAGGTCTGACTTAAAATTTTTCCCTAAGCCTCAGTGTTAGAGGTCATAGTGTAACGAAATATAGGCAGAAAAGGGGTTAAATGAACAAGCATACATTTCAGACCACCACACAGCGTACTAATCCATCACTGTGTGAAATGACAGAAATAGGTGATTAGAAAGCCATGGCCTAGCCAGCTATGCAGAACACACCGCCATGACATCTGACAGTGAGGGATGAAACATTCGACGAGTGCCCGTGAACTGTGAGATACGTTCATCCAGACGTGACCACCAAAGACAGGTGACAGAGAAGTGATGGAGAGGGTACGCCAGAAAGGCGGGAAAGCGGGGGAATAAAGTTAGTCCCGGAACCGCTGGAGAGGACAGTTAGCCACGGAACCGCTTGATAGGACAGGTTAGGGCTGAACCGCTGGAAAGACCGGTTAGGAGAAAACTAGTGATTTACTTCGTTTAGAAGGTATATGTTAAACTTGGAGTTTAGCTAGAACAGTGGTTAAGGAACTCGTAGAGAGTCATACGAATAGCCTGTATCCAGATAATACAGTGTTCATATACTATTGAATTTATGAAGCCTCTATGACTGGAATATTGTAAATAAACAGCTCTTGTGTAATTGTTACATCACTGGCCTTGTTCTTGAGTACGATTGAAGAGAGATACGAACTATATTAATTCACTTGGCCGACTTAGGCACATCTATTTCTTGGGGGATGTATAGGCACGACTGTGCCACAAGTGATGAGGATATTTGGTGCCGTAACCAGGATCAGTCTTGTGTACTCGACATCTTTAAAAAACAAGACTGCTGTTACAACATAACAAATAAGCAACTGCTATAAAAAGGTGAACTAAAAGCAAGTTTATGATTGTACCTGCTGAGTAAAACAAAAAAGTCGATAAACCCGTCATCAGATTGGAGAGACGTAAACCAGACCAACAGCCTGCACCACCTTTTGGAGCCAACCGTCTACACTAGAATCAGGGGGACACGCCCGTTCTAGCCTGGAGTAAACCGTCTACACTAGAATCAGGGGGACACGCCCGTTCTAGCCTGGAGTAAACCGTCTACACTAGAATCAGGGGGACACGCCCGTTCTAGCCCGGAGCAAACCGTCTACACTAGAATCAGGGGGACACGCCCGTTCTAGCCCGGAGCAAACCGTCTACACTAGAATCAGGGGGACGCGCCCGTTCTAGTCTGGAGCCATAATATAAACTTTTCCTAACTTTACACACTCGGAAGATTATAGGAAAGTCAAGAACTGTGAGCTGTCCGATTTTACAAATAGGAACTGCAAAATAAGCGCGATTTTAAAGAACCTTGAACATTAACATTAATTAGTTTAAATATATTGTGATTTTCAATTTACAGTGGTGTAGGGAAAACCTTTTCTTATCTTTCCCTACCTTTCCTATTAACTTAGAAAATAATTCCAGGACAGTGCCGATTTTTAATTACAGTGTGTTGTGAAAAGAGAATTTTTTTTTTCAGACCGCACTCAACAAGGTAATTTGACATTTTCTGTTTTTTCAATTTTAATTTACTTGCATTAGATTAATTTCCCAGATTTTTTAAAAATGGCAGAACAGGGAACAGTAGAAGCCCAGTTCAGCAGAGTTTTAGGAGAAGTCAGCAAGGCTGTCTCCAGATTAGATTGTAGCGTTCGGAGACAGGGAATAACAGGGGTTATTGAACCTTTCAGAGGAGACACAAAAAAGTTTAAAAAGTGGGTAAACGAGATAGAAAAGTATGCTTTCCTTTCAGGTGCGACAAGTTTCGACATCAAACGTTTAGCATACCAGATGAGTTCTTCCCCGGTTTCAGAACACATAAGAAGAAGATTAGAGCAGAATGAAGAAGAAACATGGGAAGAACTGAAAAGAGACTTAGCACAAAATTTCAGCGATGTCACAGACAGACAGATGGCCTTTTCCCTCTTACGACAGATCAAACAGGGCAAAGATGAGAGCGTACAGAATTATTCGCAGAGAATACAGAGTCTCGCGCAAGATGCATTTCTTAAAGAAGAGATACAATCACAACAAACTCAGCTTATTTTAGTTTCAGTCTTCAGTGACAGTTTAAGGGACTATTCACAAAAACTTCGTTTATTGCGTTCTGGGCCAACAACTCTAGAACAGGCAGTAGCCATAACTCTTAAAGAAGAGAGTTTAAGACGAAAAGTGTTCCTTCAAACTGGACGAAGAACAGAAGAAGAAGATATTAGGTTGACGGAACCCATGGACATATCACATTTTAGACCACACAGAGAAAGACACACAAATGAGAGACACAGACACTCTAACATACAGGCAGTGCAACACGGCACAGCTGAGCGACGGACGAGACATAGCCTCTAAAAGTTCAGTAAGACACAAGAGAGATAACGAAATAAATAGGCAGAAGAGAGTTACAAACCATAGACAGATTAATGCATCAGGCAGCCCGTGTTGCTGTTTAATAGAAATCAACAATAATAAGTTTAATAGTCTGGTGGATTCAGGAGCAGATTTGTCACTTCTAAATTACTCGGTATTTAAGAGGATTAGAGGTAGTATAGAGTTACATCACACAAAAGAGAACTCACAGTCTGTCACCGGAGCCAGCCTATCAGTTTTAGGTAAAGCCATGATTCCGTTTTCCATCGGTGGAATACATCTGACACATCCTTTTATCATAGTAAAAACAATGAACCGTCATTTAATTATAGGACGGGACATATTAGTTAAACATGGCATAAGGCTATATTTTGACCTTAAAAAGCTTAGAATTAGAGATAGGTACGTAGATCTTAGAGATGACATTCACGTTGCTTCGGTGGTACGTGCTAAACAAACAGTCATCCTAAAACCCAATTCAGTCAACGTAGTGATGTCAGGTTTAAAAAGAAACCCATATTTCCTGCCAGGTCAAATTATTCGAACAACAGCGCTTCAGGAAGCACTGTTAAACGAACCGTGCTTATCAACTACAGATGGCATTGTAAAGTTGGGTAAAAGACTTTGTTTTCCGGTCCTTATCACAAACGCGACAGGGAAAACCGTCAAATTGAAGAAAGGAAATATTGTAGCTAACGTAGATAGAGATATTCTAGAGGTAACAAGTTTAACGGGAGAGGCACCGAGAGGAAGGAATAGCTATAAAATAGCAACTGTTACTACACATAAAGTCGATGCTAATCGATTTACCTTTTTCCCGGTAGTAGGCGAAAATATGATAACGAGAGAGAGACACACTACAATATAGATAAGCAGAGTTTCAGACCACAGAGACCGAATCCATACCATGACATATCAGGGAATCAAGTTAGGTCATGTAATTCAGATCCCAGATTCCGCATGATGAGCACTATAAGGAGTTAACACCGACTAAAGTTAAGTCGGAACAAGAAGAAGATAAAGAGGGTTGTTTAGCAATGGAGATGTCAGGGTTCGCCCTGCTATGGGACAGTTCAGGATGATGATGATGAATCTCGTCATCGTACCCTGCGACCCTTAGTGACACTCAATACGTGCATACACACGTAGAAACGAGCATGAGCGGACTTCGCACGGGTGTGCACATTTTGGACCGGACGCGGAACGCTTGCTTGGGGGACTGCTAGGAGACTGGACGTGGGACGAGAGTGGATTTTTGACTGACCGTTTGTTTTGACATGAAGATAAGTACCAGCGTAGTGATTAGATGTAACGTGTTCTGTTCATAGTTTCATGTAAAGTAATAGTTGTAACTAGAAGCCAGACCATGCTTTGCTGGTGGCGTTAACACTGTCGACGCACTTAGGCCTACACATTGGCGCATGCCATAACGTCTTTGGCATCGAGATATAGCGGGTTGAGCTGGCACTGTACGGGAGAGTGGTAGCGGCTCAGAG
>CAJHNH020006446.1:408544-429994 GCA_905116865.2 Candidula unifasciata | reverse complement strand
CCTTGATTGTTAAGTTTTCCACTAAAACCCCACAATATTACTTTATCCCCACGACTATTTCTTTTGATCGGTGAATTTATAGTTAAGATTTTAGGTGGACAAACAGACATACATACATACAACATTACATACATACATACATACACAGACATACATACATAATACATACATCATACATACATACATACATACATACATACATACATAACATACATACATACATACATACATACATAATACATACAGACATACAGATACATACATACATACATACATACAACATACAGACATACATACATACATACATACAGACATACATACATACATACTACTACATACATACATACATACATACATACATACATACATACATACATACATACATACATACATACATACATACATACATACATACATACATACATACATACATACATACATACATACATACATACATACATACATACATACATACATACATACATACATACATACATACACATACATACATACATACATACATACATACATACATACATACATACATACATACATACATACATACAGACATACATACATACAGACATACATACATACATACATACATACATACATACATACATACATACATACATACATACATACATACATACATACATACATACATACATACATACATACATACATACATACATACATACATACATACATACATACATACATCATACATACACATACATACATACACATACATACATACATACATACATACATACATACATACATACATACATACATACATACATACATACATACATACATACATACATACATACATACATACATACATACATACATACATACATACACACACGACATACATACATACATACATACATACATACATACATACAGACATACATACATACATACATACATACATACATACATACATACATCATAAATACATACATACATAAACATACAAACAGACATTACATACATACATACGATTAATACATACAGACATACAGACAATGTACAGACAGACAGACATACATACATACATACATAACAGACATACATAAATAAATAATTACAGACAGACAGACAGACAGACAGACAGACAATAGTGAAGCAATACAGTCTGAGTGTCTTATTTCTAGTTAGTATAGAAGAAGAATGTTACATAACATTCTTATTCAGGATCTGCTAAAAGATTTTACAATGAACAAAGTAGGAGAAACACTTTTCAATTATAAATAAAGTGGAAACATGCAAAAACAGCATCTGGCGGATATGCATCACATAAGTAGAAAACAGAATAGTGACACTTGACGCGTCTGTTGAAATGTCTCTATTAGGGTCTTCCCTAAAAATCAAAGACACTCTGAAATGACTTAATGTTAGATAGTGGCTCGGATTGGTTCTAGAAGGTACTCCGTAGCTCCAACGACCATCCGAAATTATTTTAGGGGTGAGGCGACCTTAATTATGATTCTCACTGCAAATATACCTGGGCACAACTTGGCCTGACTTCCTCACCACTTAGAAGCTCCCACACTAGATAATAAACGTACCATAGTCAAAATTTAACATAGTAATGAATCTGACCAAACAACACTACATTCACATGCAATCTAAGCTAAACGAACTACAAAAGGCAGGACACTGACAAATCTGAACCCAGAATAACAATACATAATGTAATAAGCACAACACCGGTGAAGACTCTGAAAATTAAATTAAAGCAGAGGACAAATCAAGGAGGCTACTGAATTAAGAACTGAACTCTTCCAAAAAGACTCATGGGCTGCCTACAACACTTGACGACTCATCACTGCGTGACTTTGTTGTGACGAGAGTACAACACTTGACGACTCATCACTGCGTGACTTTGTTGTGACGAGAGTACAACACTTGACGACTCATCACTGGGTGACTTTGTTGTGACGAGAGTACAACACTTGACGACTCATCACTGGGTGACTTTGTTGTGACGAGAGTACAACACTTGACGACTCATCACTGCGTGACTTTGTTGTGACGAGAGTACAACACTTGACGACTCATCACTGGGTGACTTTGTTGTGACGAGAGTACAACACTTGACGACTCATCACTGGGTGGCTTTGTTGTGACGAGAGTACAACACTTGACGACTCATCACTGCATGACTTTGTTGTGACGAGAGTACAACACTTGACGACTCATCACTGCGTGACTTTGTTGTGACGAGAGTACAACACTTGACGACTCATCGCTGCGTGACTTTGTTGTGACGAGAGTACAACACTTGACGACTCATCACTGCGTGACTTTGTTGTGACGGGAGTACAACACTTGACGACTCATCACTGCGTGACTTTGTTGTGACGAGAGTACAACACTTGACGACTCATCACTGGGTGACTTTGTTGTGACGAGAGTACAACACTTGACGACTCATCACTGCGTGACTTTGTTGTGACGAGAGTACAACACTTGACGACTCATCACTGCATGTCTTTGTTGTGACGAGAGTACAACACTTGACGACGCATCACTGCGTGACTTTGTTGTGACGAGAGTACAACACTTGACGACTCATCACTGCATGACTTTGTTGTGACGAGAGTACAACACTTGACGACTCATCACTGCGTGACTTTGTTGTGACGAGAGTACAACACTTGGCGACTCATCACTGCGTGACTTTGTTGTGACGAGAGTACAACACTTGACGACTCATCACTGCGTGACTTTGCTGTGACGAGAGTACAACACTTGACGACTCATCACTGCGTGACTTTGTTGTGACGAGAGTACAACACTTGACGACTCATCACTGCGTGACTTTGCTGTGACGAGAGTACAACACTTGACGACTCATCACTGCGTGACTTTGTTGTGACGAGAGTACAGCACTTGACGACTCATCATTGCATGACTTTGTTGTGACGAGAGTAAAAGTGGGCACTAGGGTTTTGGATGGCCGCAATTCCAGGGTAACCCCAGGTACTTATCCGAGATGGACTTGATCCTCTCTACAATTTATAGGTCGGACTTTACTCAGAGTAGCGCTAGACAATAAGCTAGGCATTAGTTCTGGCGTTGAAATGATCTCGCTATGCACTATCAATTAAATGTGCAGACAGCAGTTATTGTTCATGTTTAACACTAGGGAAATGTTTCCTTGATCAATTGCTACTGCCAACAATAAACACGCACTTCGCAACACTGGTTGAGTTTGGCAGAAGAGCAGATCTTGGATCCTGTATAACTGCACATGATGATGATTAAGTTGCACAAACTGTGTTGTCAAATGTGACACTTGTCGCCTCCTGTTGCTTGACCACAAAGACTGGTTTCAAGCAATCATAAGTACTGCTGTACTGTCACCAGGTAGGTATTGATGGGTACTGAGATGCAGTGCTGTTTTGGTTTCCTTGTAGCCTTTCAAGCCGGAGTGGAGAAAGCAGAATAGAGATTACAGACCAGAGATTGACAGCATTAACAAACTCAACAGGAAAGAACAAACATCAATTTTTAGACTTCGGACTGGACACTATGGTCTTCGAGCACACCTGTACAGGATAGGCATAAAAGAATCTGCTGCCTGTGATTGTGGAGCAAAATGACAGACCCCTGAGCACATACTGCAGTACTGCCCTTACCTCTCCCAGCAAAGACTGTGGATCTGGCCCAGGGGATCCACATTGCGAGAGAAGCAATGGGGACCGGTGGCGACCTTAAACGCACACTCCTATTTTTGACCCAGACGGGACTCGGTGTGTAGCATGACTGATGTCGAACGCAGAAGAAGAAGAAGAACTGAGATGCAGTGTCAAACAATGATATACTATGCTTTGTGATTCTGGCACTCCTCTAAAGAGGTCACCACACATCCTGTGAACAAAGGGATACAATAATTAGCTAACCGCTCAACACTGTACCCTATTCACTCTAACGTCACAATGCAACATCAGTCAAATGCTAAAATGATAGTGTTGGGCTAGTTCAGACCCAATAGGGCTATATACATTTTCAGGGTCTTTTAGCAGCAAGGATTGATAGTAATATATTCTGACGAATACTTCTGCACTAGTGACAGCGCTAGACTGTCTATCCGACCAAGAGAGTGCCAACAATCCGTTCTTTTCCATTAAATTTCCTCTACTGACACCAGCCATTCTGTGGTTAAAGTGACCCAGGCGGAAGCTACGTCATTCTCTGTAACTAAACGCCTCGCAGAGACTAGCACTGAATTGCGCTCTGGGTCAGCCCGGTCTGTTAGTTTCTCCCCTACGTGTACTTGTATACATGCATATGAAAGAATTTTAAAAAAAGGATACACATAGTCCAGTCTGTCTAGACCATCGATTGAGGGAATATAAGAAGATAACCCCCATCAGCCTGTTGGTGAACGCTCTGGATTAGCGCGTTCCTGCAGTTTATATCGTCTTACACTCAGTAGCAGGGCAGAGTACTATTATATTATTCTACAATGTACTCACCCTTGCTCATTTGAAGTTCCCAGGTGAACTGGAGACTTTCAAAGAAGGTAATGATAGACTTTCAAGACAAGAGCGAAACCCGTCTGTATGCTCTGGAGATTGAGCAACGAATGCTAATTTGAATTTGAGACTTGCCCAAGTCAGAAGCGAGAGGAATTCCTTCTGTGAACAGGCGGTAGTTCGGCCGATGGAAAAAGGCCTCGCTATTCTTAGAAATCACTTACCTGTGAGTAAATGCATTATATAACTCACTCCCATTAGATTTAGGAGCATACTGAGTACTTATCCCTACATCTTGACCCATACTTATCAAAGAAGGACCATATACTTATGGAGGAAAGTCCAAGATTTGAAAATAACTAATTTACACAGAGGTGTACAAGATGTGGGCAGTCCCATAACCAGACGGGTGTTCTGCTGTTATGTGACAAACAGGACAGGCTATAACTGCATTTTATCAAATAAAGAACATTCTATACAATAAATCCATGTCACTGACGGTTATGAGAAGAATTCTCGCATGCTAGAGCCAGTTTTGACACACGAAAGAGACAATCATCATTTTTGGTCATGTTGTCAAAAGAAGGAAACTGTAACATGTTGTGACCTCTGGTGGGATCTGTGCAAAGAGAAACAGAGGAAGACAACACGAGAAGATTTGTGACAGCATGGAGAGGTGTCAACACACGAACTGATACATGCAGTTGCTGATTACAGATTGTAGGGAGGCATATTTGCCCTGTCAGTCTGCAAAGCACGTGATGATGATGATCTGTAAGTTTTGTTTAATTGCGATGAATAAAATGTCTTATTCTTCTTTGCTCACCAGCTGTAAGCTCCAGCGAAAAGTCCCGGATGTTCGTCCATTTGGTATTCGGCTTAGTGCTATGCCCTGAGTTTTGTAAGTTTAGTGGAAGCTTTTTTTACTTAACCTTGGTGGTACTTGCTTTTACTCTGTAAGAGTTAGCCTATGTTTCTCTGTGTTTAGTGCAAGCTTATATTACTGTGTCTTGGTGGTACTTGCTTTTACTATGTAAGATTTAGCCTATGTTTCTCTGTGTTTAGTGCAAGCTTATATTACTGTGTCTTGGTGGTACTTGTTTTTACTATGTAAGAGTTAGCCTATGTTTCTATGTGTTTATGCAAGCTTATATTACTGTGCCTTGGTAGTACTTGTTTTTACTATCTAAGAGTTAGCCTATGTTTCTCTGTGTTTAGTGCAAACATATATTACTGTGTCTAGATGGTGATTGTTGTTACGGTGTAAAAACCTATGTTTTCTATGTGTTTAGTGCAAGCTTATATTACTATGCCTTTGTGACTGCTGATGTTACTGTGTAAGTTAGTGCATACTTATATTATTATGCTTTTGTGGTGGTGGTTATATCTGAAAGAGGTAACCTATGTTTATGTGTGCCAAGTGCATGCTTATTTTACTATGCCTGTGTGGTACTCGTGTTACTGTATCAGTAGTAAACGTTCCTGGTATTTTTAGATATACACTCCAAAACTCAGGGCAATCCTTAAAGGAGTTTCCAAACCGGTGTAATTTTTGGGGAGATAAGGAAAGAAAAACTTTAAAAAATAATACGAGGTAAGTAAACGTGCAACGTCGGTTACATTGTGGAGTCAACATGCTAGAAGAATGAGCTACGTGACGAAAGAATGGACATATGCATGTTCAGTATACAAAACATTCACCAAGAGGCTTGACGTCCAGAAGCAGCAGTATCAACTTGTAAACCTGTCCTCCTTGTCTGTGCTGTAAATAAGTGAATTACCTGCTCCTGAACAAGCTGTTCTGGTTGCGGGGTTAACCTTACTATGTCCTAGCCAGAGGTATCTGTGGACAAGCGTGGCAACAACAACATAAACACATGGCTGTTGCATCTCGTCTAGCTTATGTTTAGAGTCAACACATACTACATATGGGGTGTAAAGTCTGCGCTTTCACATACTCTTAGTCTGGGAGTAGAGAGTCTTGAGAAATTCATTCTGGTCTCAAGGAAAGAAGACCTTAACTGCACTTCCACGTGGTAGAAGATGGTAAACACACTGCGGTGTGGCCAACACAGCTTTGGGGACCCAATTTAAAAACAAAGTTAGTTGCATATTCTTTAGATGATGTTGCAGAACCAACAGTAACATTTTTTCGCTGTTGTGGATTTTCTTGGCAAATTTACGTCTAGTAGTTGCACTGCTTCTCGAGGGTCGGCTCTCCATGCTACTGTGGAAAGCAACGCAAGGCTTGCAGCTCGGATCGAACCCCGCCTTTTGCAACGCCGAAGCCACAGATGCCGACCAAATACCGCCGGCATAAGTGGACTTCTCTAGTACCTGTCGACTGCTTTTAATAAGAGGAGCAAAGATCAGGACGCTCACTTGGCCATCACAACTTTGTCTGCAGATGACTTGGTAACCGTATAAGTGCTCTAATATAACTGTGTTGTGAGACTGAATTGTGTGTTTGGGATTCGCTTCTATTTGATTATAATCCTTAAGTGTTAATCCTATTGACAGCAATTCTTTAGGGTAACAATGGCCATAGCCGCCGTCACTTGCCTTGGCAATTTAGCAGGTTGCTGATGGCCAAGGACATGGTCTGAAGCAGTTTCCCAAAGCAGTAATGCCGTCCCTAGAGGCGGTGATGGAGTAGGTACAGGGGCGGCAACTGCCTAGGTTAAACTTGGGGAGGGGGGGTGTCGAAGGGCCTGGAGGACAGCGTAGTAACAGCTTCGGGGCATTTTTTTTTTTTTTCAAAGACAGCTGTGGTGGTAAAGAAGGAGTAGAAGAAGGAATAAGAATATTTTGATTAACTGTTCGTACTTGTTTTAATGGTGTGTAATAGATTAAAGCTGCAGTTTTGAGTTAATTTTTTTAAATCAATGAAGAAATTACAGGTTATGACTAGATTGTTTATCTTTTCTCATTAACATTATTTTACATGTTATTCTTTGAATTTTGTTTTAATATTACCTTTCCTATACTTTCCATACGTTTTGCCTGCTGTTCTGGTGTCATTACTTCCATGACCGACATTCTTGCTTATTGGTGACTACATTCGAAAATCTGATGAATAGAATGCCTGTCCTTCTACAACTTTCTTTTCTTCATATCTTACGAACATAACTTCCAGACTGAATCTGACTTAGTTCACCTCCGTACTTATTTCATTCGGATATCTGCATCAAATAAACGTAAATTGTGCTTGGCTTCAGACATGTGTGTGTGTGTGTCTGTGTGTGTGTGCGTTTCCTAGACAAGACTTGCTGGGCTCCCCAACCTCCAGTAACCACAAACACACACACACACACACACACACACAACTATAATCAAATATTCATGTCAGCTGGGATTACCATCTTCCAGACATTCTCGTGTCTACCACCATGTTTGTCCTTGTAAACCTCAGTGTCTATCACCATGTTTGTCCTTGTAAACCTCAGTGTCTATCACCATGTTTGTCCTTGTAAACCTCAGTGCCTACCACCATGTTTGTCCTTGTAAACCTCAGTGTCTATCACCATGTTTGTCCTTCTACACCTCAGTGTGTACCACCATGTTTGTCCTTGTAAACCTCAGTGTCTATCACCATGTTTGTCCTTCTACACCTCAGTGCCCACAACCATGTTTGTCCTTTTAAACCTCAGTGTCTACCAACATGTTTGTCCTTCTAAACCTCAGTGTCTACCACCATGTTTGTCCTTCTAAACCTCAGTGTCTACCACCATGTTTGTCCTTCTACACTTCAGTACCTACAACCATGTTTGTCCTTTTAAACCTCAGTGTCTACCACCATGTTTGTCCTTCTAAACCTCAGTGCCTACCACCATGTTTGTCCTTCTAAACCTCAGTGTCTACCAACATGTTTGTCCTTCTACACCTCAGTGTCTACCACCATGTTTGTTCTTCTACACCTCAGTGCCTACCACCATGTTTGTCCTTGTAAACCTCAGTGTCTACCACCATGTTTGTCCTTGTAAACCTCAGTGTCTACCACCATATTTGTCATTCTAAACCTCAATGTCTACCACCATGTTTGTCCTTCTACACTTCAGTACCTACAACCATGTTTGTCCTTTTAAACCTCAGTGTCTACCACCATGTTTGTCCTTCTAAACCTCAGTGCCTACCACCATGTTTGTCCTTCTAAACCTCAGTGTCTACCACCATGTTTGTCCTTCTAAACCTCAGTGTCTACCAACATGTTTGTCCTTCTAAACCTCAGTGCCTACCACTATGTTTGTCCTTCTAAACCTCAGTGTCTACCAACATGTTTGTCCTTCTACACCTCAGTGTCTACCACCATGTTTGTCCTTCTACACCTCAGTGCCTACCACCATGTTTGTCCTTCTACACCTCAGTGTCTACCACCATGTTTGTCCTTGTAAACCTCAGTGTTTACCACCATGTTTGTCCTTGTAAACCTCAGTGTCTACCACCATGTTTGTCCTTGTAAACCTCAGTGTCTACCACCATGTTTGTCCTTCTACACCTCAGTGCCTACCACCATGTTTGTCCTTCTACACCTCAGTGTCTACCAACATGTTTGTCCTTCTACACCTCAGTGTCTACCAACATGTTTGTCCTTCTACACCTCAGTCTCTACCACCACGTTTGTCCTTCTACACCTCAGTGTCTACCACCATGTTTGTCCTTCTAAACCTCAGTGTCTACCACCATGTTTGTCCTTCTAAACCTCAGTGTCTACCACCATATTTGTCCTTCTACACCTCAGTGCCTACAACCATGTTTGTCCTTCTACACTTCAGTGTCTACCACCATGTTTGTCCTTCTACACCTCAGTGTCTACCACCATGTTTGTCCTTCTAAACCTCAGTGTCTACCACCATGTTTGTCCTTCTACACCTCAGTGTCTACCACCATGTTTGTCCTTCTACACCTCAGTGTCTACCACCATGTTTGTCCTTGTAAACCTCAGTGTCTACCACCATGTTTGTCCTTCTACACCTCAGTGTCTACCACCATGTTTGTCCTTCTAAACCTCAGTGTCTACCACCATGTCTGTCCTTCTACACCTCAGTGCCTACCACCATGTTTGTCCTTCTAAACCTCAGTGTCTACCACCATGTTTGTCCTTCTACACCTCAGTGTCTACCACCATGTTTGTCCTTCTACACCTCAGTGTCTACCACCATGTTTCTCCTTCTACACCTCAGTGCCTACCACCATGTTTGTCCTTGTAAACCTCAGTGTCTACCACCATGTTTGTCCTTCTAAACCTCAGTGTCTACCACCATGTTTGTCCTTCTACACCTCAGTGTCTACCACCATGTTTGTCCTTCTACACCTCAGTGTCTACCAACATGTTTGTCCTTCTACACCTCAGTGCCTACAACCATGTTTGTCCTTCTACACTTCAGTGTCTACCACCATGTTTGTCCTTCTACACCTCAGTGTCTACCGCCATGTTTGTCCTTCTACACCTCAGTGCCTACCAACATGTTTGTCCTTCTAAACCTCAGTGTCTACCAACATGTTTGTCCTTCTAAACCTCAGTTTCTACCACCATGTTTGTCCTTCTAAACCTCAGTGTCTACCACCATGTTTGTCCTTCTAAACCTCAGTGTCCTACCACCATGTTTGTCCTTCTAAACCTCAGTGCCTACCACCATGTTTGTCCTTCTAAACCTCAGTGTCTACCACCATGTTTGTCCTTCTACACCTCAGTGCCTACCACCATGTTTGTCCTTCTACACCTCAGTGTCTACCAACATGTTTGTCCTTCTACACCTCAGTGTCTACCACCATGTTTGTCCTTCTAACCTCAGTGTCTACCAACATGTTTGTCCTTCTACACCTCAGTGTCTACCAACATGTTTTTCCTTCTACACCTCAGTGCCTACAACCATGTTTGTCCTTCTACACCTCAGTGTCTACCAACATGTTTGTCCTTCTACGCCTCAGTGCCTACCAACATGTTTGTCCTTCTACACCTCAGTGCCTACCACCATGTTTGTCCTTCTAAACCTCAGTGTCTACCACCATGTTTGTCCTTCTACACCTCAGTGCCTACCACCATGTTTGTCCTTCTACACCTCAGTGCCTACAACCATGTTTGTCCTTCTACACCTCAGTGTCTACCACCATGTTTGTCCTTCTACACCTCAGTGCCTACCACCATGTTTGTCCTTCTACACCTCAGTGTATTCAATTTCGACGCAGTGTTGGACTTTTAATTATATTCAAGAGAATGGTGCTGATGACAACAGGCCATGTCAAGTATTGAAGCTTTGAAAGGCTTTAAAAAAGGTGTCATTAAATTAGTATCTACAGTAAACCTTCGATTGGCAGTCACTCGTTTATTCGTCTGTTTCTGTCAACTGTCATTGCTTAAAAAGCGTGAGTATCCACAGACAGTAGACATCTTTAAAATTGTCTGCGGATATTTTTTTTTTTTTTTTAAAGGAAATGAAAGCTTATTTTAAATCATCGCGTGTTTGTAGTATTCTAATGCATGCCCGTACATTACTACTCTTATTTTTGAAATTTATACTGATTGTTTTGTAAAATTAAATACTATGTGTACGCATTATTCACTTTGAAAGGATTTTATTTTCGTTCCAAGCCCGCTGTGGAATCCCGTTACTGTTCATATGTGTTAAAAGATTTCAGTTGTCTGTCTATTTGACTATCGGCCATAGCACTGGTCACTACGTTGACAGTTGATCGGAGTTTTAATGTACTTGGTTCTGTAATATTAAAACTTTTAAAGTATCCATGGCCTTGAATGAGTGTCACTGTAATCTTAGGATGAGAGTTGTACTTGTTTGTTTAACTGTGGGCCATGTGGCATTTTATCGACATATCACTCGATGAACTTTGCATATATTTGCACCCCAGGCATCATCATGTGCCCTTCCAGAGTACATGCACCTATGCAACTTTTAGATGTATACGTGGGTGACATGGAACAGTGTTAGGATTCTACTTATAAAACAAAAATAGTTTGCCTTCTAGTGTAATTATTGGCATTGTTGTGTACTATATTCTGATTGTTGAGTGATCTACAACCTATCGTCAGTGACAACCAGAGGAAGTATGAAGATCTATGAGGCAGTTGGTCTGAAGTATAGACTTGCAAGCGGCTGTACGTTTGTCACATACCGCTCCTGTCACGTGCCTGATTTAAGGATTTATCCTTAAGAACCAACAGCACTCTGAAATAATTATGTTCAGTCGTTTGCTCGTATTGGTCTAAGGGATATCCCGTGGCCAATATACGCCCAACTTATTTCAGGAGTACGGCAAATCAAGCTCTAGCACTACAGAATATCTAATATTCCTAGGCACACTTGGCTGGACACCCCCACTACTATAAAAAAGATAGCCCCCAGGTTATGATAGTATATTATCATTACCATGTTAACACAGATTACACTGATTAAGCACACAAACATAAAACAAGATAGTTAGAATGGTGAAACAGTGACACCCAAGTCAGCCATGCAATTTTCTCAGAATACATGTAGTACGTTCAATACATATACATATATATATAAATATCAAGACATTAAAGATAGGTTTCAGTGAAAGGAGTTCATGACTTAATGTCACAGCAATGATGTTGAAACAGCCAGAGTTCGTTCTATACAAGTATAGAGTTCATCATGGTGAACTAAAGGTGAGCATGTAGGACATCCTTGATGTACTTCTCCCAATTGGTATGTCTCTGCTCCCCTCAGTCCATGGTGACTTGAATCGGCTGACTCAGTAGATGGCGTTTCTGTCTGGTTGATTTGGCCCCCACTGATCGTTTACAGATGACAAAGGAACTTCACTGGAGCCCAACACAGCTCCCGAGGAAGACTCCCTTGGATTAATGACACAGGTGACCTGCAAAACTGTCACTCAGCCACTGGAACTCACACACAAACTCCTGCCATGTTGATGTTCTGCCTACAATAAGTAGGGTTTTTGGGTGGGATTTGTGATAGGAATGGTATGGGATGGTGGTTGCTGGTTATAGGTTGGTGATTTGCTGGTTATGGACTGTGATTCGTCTGCCTGACTTCTAAGGAGATTTCATCCTATCAGGAAAAAAAACCATAATTTAGTAATCATCTTAAGATGCACACACCAGCTCGACTTATCTTCTGCTACCCTTCTAGTCACTCAGAGTATACTTTCAAGAACAGGAGACCATGTCCCCTTTCATTACTCTGTCTGTAAATTAGTGCAACAGATAGAAAACAAGGTATACAGTGGAGATAGATAGACACTACCACACATAGATCATCCTCTCTCCACCCTCCCATCTGCACTCACAGACATACAATGTACACAGTTAGTACCTATATAAATGTCACGTCTCTACAGACCGTTCACTACACACCCACTGAATCTGTGTCAAACACACTTTCGACTCAGAGCGTCTAACTCTGACGTCACAGCCGTTACTTTAAAAGATGACCCAGATTCTTTATCTCTGCTAGAAGGCACAAAATTTCGTTTGTCTGGTCAGAGAATAATTACTTGTAGGGTTTAATATCTTTACAAATGGTGTGGGTTATGTAGAGCACAAACTAATTAGTCTGCACAGGGAAAGGTTTCATGTTCGGAGCCTGATCTCTGGACATCAAGAACGGCCCAATGTGCGATCACACAGTTGCATCTTTCCTCTCTGCAGCAGTGGCCAACTTTAAAAATATATTTTTTATGGTACTCGTAAACTATAATCAACTTTCCCAAGCTTAGGAATTCTTCCAAGATAGAACTGGAACTTTGAATGCGCCAATTTCTACATAGACTGTATACACGTCTTGACACTTAGGAATCAGGCGAGAGAATGCCGCTAAAATCTAAACTCGGCGTCTCTAGGAAAGAAGTCCGCTGTATTCATGCCTCAGGAGTAAACGGCTTACAGGAATTTCTGAATAAAATACCAGAAATCTTCAACCTACAGTTGCAAGTTTGAAAATGAAGATTTATCAAAGCAACTAGAGGGTCTAGAAATGAATATATTACCAGATAGAGGTATATATCAATATAAGGGACTATATACCCCACCGGACGGGTTTAAGTTTGAAATTTGATTGTCCGCATAGGGAAGTCAGATTCACGACTCGTCCTTCGTATAGGGTTGGCTGCTCACTTCACAACAACGTTTACAGAAATTAAGTTTAGTGTTTGACTGTGAGAATACTTTGAGGTATTCATTATTCAACATCATACAGACATCTTTGGTATCGTTTTGATTCTTGTGAGATAATGAACCTCTAACAGGCTGGATCAAGTATTCATGATACCTTCATCTTCCATGGGGAACAGACAGCAGTCATTCAGTGTAACATTATAGGGTACCAGTCAGTATCCTTCACCTAGTTGGTGTCGTCATGTATCCTTCCCTTACACTTGGTAACAACCAATGCTGCTGTTTAAGGTGGACCAGGCGAGGACTTCAGACGACGGAATAGTTTGAAGCTTTCCACATAACCTCACCTGTACTGGTACACTTCCCTAACGACAGTGAGACGGTTTTGTCTTATTGTTGAACTGAAGGTCAACTGGCAATATGTTTGTGTGGAGCACGTAAACAGTGGCGATACTGCAAGTCTGGACCAGTGAAGACATCAACTCTGTCACAAGGACTTTTGGGTATAAATAATGTCCACTCAATGTTTCGTCCTGTGAGTCCGGTCGCCTTATTATGATGACAACAACCATTGATAGTACTAAGATCATTAAAATTTAGTATGTTGAATTAAATCCAAATACTTCAGATCGTGCCATTCAAAGTTCCTGTTTGTTAGATAACTGTTTCAGATTGTTCAATAGCAATTTTTGAAGTTGTCTGTAGATTTTATATTTGATAGACACGGTTGAGGGGGGGGGGGGGTTAAAATAGTGAGGGGGTCTGGCAAGACTAAGGAAGGTTGTTGGATACTAAGATCTCAGGGGACTTCCCCTAAACGCCAATACGGTAGCCATCAGTTAACGCTTAAGCCTTTCCTTAGTGGTGGACTTCTCGAAACCATTTTAGTAAAAGGAGTTCGGCCACCGCTGGACACTTGTATCCCATGTTGGACACATAGTTTGTGACAGTAACTATTTCATTGTTTTAAGCAAATTGCGTCTGAATATTAAGATAAAATAAAAAATTATGTAGTTGCGTGAAAATTAATACTTCCTTTTAACCTTTCAATCGTACAAATTCACATGTGGGCCTTTAACTTTAAAAAAATTTTCATTTTTTAATTTTTTTAAAGAGATAAATAATAGCCGTAAAAATGCAATAGAGTGAAAATCGCTGACTTTGCAATTAGGAGACTTTAGTCTTCTGCCAAAGAAGTGTTTAGCGGTTATTCTTTTTCTTCTTCTTTGTTCACCGGCTGTAAGTTCCGGCGGAAAGTCCTGGTTGTTCGTCCATTTGGACTTTGGCTTTGTTGAGTGGCACGAGTTTAGACCGATGTAACTTCACGCACTGTGACCAAGACTGGAACGATTGGGTCTAGCAAGCTGTAGGACAGGTGCTTAGCGCCGACTCAACTGCCGCCTCACGGACGTAAGCTGAGATTTTCAGTATTGGCGAGAAGGAGCTCAGTTTGTCACGTCGTTCGTGGCAAGAACAAAGTCGACCAAGATTGCGTGTTTTCCCGAACCTGTCGTGCCCCGTTACTGACTAATAAAAATCTAAACCCGGCTTTCATATTACGAAATCTCGTTTCACTGAGGTCGTCCAGTGCTCACGGTTAATAAGTATTCGTTTCATAAAATTGTTTGGGGCCATACGATTATGAAACATATGAACTGTAAACAGGCTTTGTGACTTCTGCTACTGTATTAAGATCAGTCGCGCATTTCATAGACATATGTAGGTAAAGTAGGCGGAACTGTGATTTCATACTTTTATTTTATTCGTAATTCTTTGTTTGCCTTTTATTACATAGTACATAGAGAGACCATTAGCCAACTCACGCCAAGTCCTACTATCCTGTACCAGCTGCCGCAGATCTTTCTGTTTCACTCACAAATTATTCAGATCTCTTGAATTCTATGTCCCATATACGTAGGTTTTTCACTGTTATTAGAATGTTCTGTGGCACTTTATAGCTCGCTTTAGGCAAGCCCGATGTTTCTAATCCAAACAGCAATACTCTTCTTCATTCACCATCTGTAAACTCCAGCGGAAAGTTCTGGTTTGTTCATTTCTGGACTAGTATTTTGTTACAGTTTTTTTGTGCACATCCATTTCACATATCAGGCTTATTTGTGTGCAGATTGTTGGTTCCTCATCTTTCAGGCAGATGCACTCCGACTTCGTAGGAAGCATTCCTAATAAGTCGACTCTTTCGACATGCTTGATAGGTTGCATTTTGTAAATCTTCTTCTTCTTCTTCGCGTTCACCAGCTGTAAACTCTGGCGGAAAGTTCTGGTTGTTCATCCGTTTGTATGCAGACTGCTGGATCCTTGCCTCTCAGGCAGATGCACTCCGACTTCGAAGGAAGCTCCCAGTTATGATTCGTGTAACCCCCACAGTGGGACCCGTGATCCTACAATGGGACTGCAGAACCCACAATGGGACACCGGAACCCACAAGGGAAGCAACAATACTGACTTGGTTAGAATTCAAAATAACGTTGCATACCGTATTACCATACTAACGTTGTCTTTAGTCTCCATCTGTGTCAACATAGCTATCTGTGCTTGCTTTCATCTCTTGAAGTGAGTTTCCCCCAACGAAAATAGGATCATAATTGCTCCGTTCGGTCCCATTATCTTCTATTTTTCTGCGTGTTTTAGACCTAATTGCTGTGACCTCCCATCAAGGGTGTTCATTTTACCTCTGTCATATTCCTTGTCAAATTTAAAATCGCAAAGCATCCGCTAGTTTTTTGTCGGCAGTCGGTGGAAAAATTTTAAGAGCCCGCGGGTTCACTTTCACGAAAACTTTAGGTAGAAGGAATATTATTTGTGAAAAGACACAGCTAATTTCTAGTCGAAGCAAATACCTGAGGCAGATACGTGAACGACGGACAAGGCTGTGACATTGTATATATGGATGAATCCTGGGTTAATGCTTACCATACCTATTCTAAAGAATGGCTGTCAATAAGCGGTGAACAGTAAAGGACCATAATAAGCAGCAAAGGCCAGCGCATTATACACACTTATGCAGGAAGCAGTGAAAAAGGCCTTCCCCTGATGCTGGACTTATTTTCCAATCAAAAAGTACGGATGGTAGGGACGGATGGAAGACAAAGTACCAACGACATCAAAAACAAAAGATCAAATTAGAACATAGCTTGCTAAGGAGGAAGTCAACTTTGACGACACATATTTGAAGGCAGGGTTATTGCAGCTTGTGAGGAAAACAAATAAGGCAAAGGTGTATGACACTGACAAAATCAATAATTTATACGGCCACACTTTTCTGCGACTCCCTGCATATCATTTACACCTCAACCCGATAGAGCTTGTTTGGGATAAAGTCAAAAGACAAGTTAGGTTGCTGAAAAGAACAGTACATTTAAAATATGTGATATTGAAGTTCCGACACTGAATTTTTCAAAAAAAGACATTCATTTCTGAAAAAAAAAATGTGTTGAACATGTGCTCCGAGAGGAGGACAAGTACTGGCACCGAGATAGATTACAATGTGTTCAGCCAGTAACAATTATCAACCTTTTGATATCGCCAGATTCGGAATGATTAAAAGCACTTTTTTGATGAGTGGTCGGATAAATATCATCAACCCGTTAGGGACAACTACAACTGCAATAAATACATCTCTATATCTAAATGTGTCAATCATAATACAGTTTGTTGTATTATGTGTCTCTCCAGCCCATAATAAACTAGTTTCTTTACTGACTTCGTTACTTTTTCCCAAAAAGGCTCTAATAACATCTGTGTTGTCAAGCATTATTTCGCCACCCAGCGGTGCAGATCCAGCCAGTCTGTCTGCTTGTTCATTCTCCACCCAGCGGCATAACCTGGAGAACAAATCCAAAGAATGCTCACAACCCGCGACCTTGTAAGTGAATCTTGCCACTCTGCTCAAAGCAATCCTGTTTTCACCTTTTTCAGCCTGCTTACAGAGTCCGTTACAGTTACCACATGTTTATGTCGTATAGACAACAGAATACACTAATATTTTTGCGTCATGGATATTTTAAGACTGCATGGCACAAAATCGTTGCGATTTAACATGCAGTTTACGGGGAAATGGCTTGCGAGTGTGATCATCAGATGTTGAACGAACTATAATAATAATTTTCTCATTTCTCAAATCAACTTTCAGTTCGGTTGTTATATTTTGCTTCTAACTCGTTTAAGGTGTAAAGGTCAATTATTGTTCCCTTCACTTCTGTTGTTTCTCACTCTTCTGCAAGACAGTCTAAATTTGTCTTTTTTCGGCGCAGTTTCGGTTTCCGAAATTCTTTATAAACTTTTTCCCGGTATAATCAGGCTCAGATTTTACTATCGCTTGAATATGGTCTTCTCTATTCTGTTTTAACGGCTTCGAGGCTTTATCCATGCTTTATAAGTTTCTTCTTTGTTTCATACTCGTATATGTGATCCGTTACAATTCTTGTAACAATATGTCAGCTGCCTTTAGTACACACATCTTGTCTACCAACAGTTGACTCATATCGTGCCCGTAATTCATTTTTTTTCCTTTCTTGCTTTATTCGACATGTATCCTACACTGTTTTGGACGCCAGGTTTATAAAATTGTATGCACGATTGAGTTTCAACTTAATTTGTTTTAAACTGCACCATGCAGAGATACGATAAATTCCTTGTTTGCACAGCCACGATCAATTTGATTTACCTATTTCCAGTGTGGTGACGACCACATTACCCAAGTGCTTAAAATATGGGTAAAGCACCATATGGCCGGTGGGTGTAAGAAAGGTCGTTTACGTACTGTACCCACACTTCTCATCTCTGATTTGCCAGCTTTTACCAGCGTTTCTGTGATTGTCATATGTTTGTATCGATCTCAACTTGAGACTGATCGCAGCGGCACCTCTCCCGTGAACGTGTTTCTGGTCCGTGAACTGCTAGAGCTGGTTAATATAATTACCATACGGAAATTGTGTATTAAAAGAGAATAGATTCTTGCGTGACAGAATATAGTAGTTAAAAGTGTGGTAACCTCCAGTTGAGCAACCAATCACACAAGCATGGAGATCCGGGCTTTAGGTTGCATCCTGTCAAAGCAAGTTAATTGCAGTGTCACGTGGAAGGTCGCGTGCTGGTCTGAAAGTTGTAACATTCGATGTAGTTAAACCAAGCATAGTGACAAACATGTTTTTGTAGCTGGCGAAGAGAGCACTCTGCGTTATCTGTTTGAAGTGTTGTCATTTGAACGCTTGTTGGAGATGTTGTTCCGGCTTCTTGCTGGAGGCACGTGCTTGGGCTAATTGTGAGAAAATGAAACAAGGGCGTAGAGAAAGGTAACTTGGCTTGGTTGCTCGCTATTTCTCCAACTGGTATCTTGGGTCCAAATGTCGGTCGCACTTGTTTGCTGTTTTCAAGCCTAACCTAGCTGTTGTCGGGGGAGGGGGGGGGGGTTTAATATAAACCAACAAATGGATTTAACGGGGTTTCTAGAACCTGTGGCCAGGTGATTCTCGACCGGATAGAGCCTCTGTGTCCCCGTGTGTTTCTCTCTCAGTGAGGTAAAACATCAGTCAGTCAATGACAAGTGAATATAATAGTATATTTGAAATAATAGGAAATATATAAACAAACACTTTCCAGGATAACGCATATATATGCTTGTGTGTGTGCGTAAAAAAAAGGGAGAGGGGGGAACAACTGTGCCTCTACTGAGGTCAGCTGGCTTGCAACTTTCTAGCTGTGGCTGCTCAGCCCCCCCCCCTCCCCCTTTTTCACACACCACACAGACACACACAGACACACACACACACGCCTTAGAATTGTTGGGTGGGAAGTTCCGCTGTCCTTTTAAAAAATGAGAGGACCAGGGGAGCGCAATAGACAAGGATAGAACCACTTGGCATGAGTAGCTGAAGGTCTATGCCTAGTTTTGGGGTGGGGGGGGGGGATCGGGGGAAAGAAAAACTTTTTTATTTGGCAATAAATCCTTGCCATTTTGTTCCATAATCTCTGTTGAGTATCAGGTTTTGGAAATGTTTCTGGTGTGAACCTTGGTGTGTGTTACGTAGAGGCTGGCATTCAAGGCCTGCGATATTCCACCTATCTATCCAACGAATGCGTAGGCGACCTCTAGTTTTACTCTTGCTGTGTCTTAATGACAGGGCTGTCTGTGGCGCACTACATTGTGGTAGTCTTGACACATGTTCGAGCCATTTGATTGGTTGTCTCACTGGTTGCACTCTAAGTTGTTTCTTGATATAGTCATTTCACTCCTGTCATTGGACTTTCAATAAAGACCATTAGGGCGCTTCGTGGTCTCGAGGCATGTGTCCGCCTCGAGTGCTAGAGGTTCAATCCCCGATACGGCTGGGCTATTTTAACGTGTATTTGGACTTCTAGTGATTCCCCCTGGTCTCTGGCTACTGAGATCAGACACATTTTTGCGCATGTAAAAAAAATGCCCTTGACAGTTGAAAATCGAAAAGAGTAGTCTAATGGCGCTGCCAGGGCAACATTTGGAGTTGGAAATCCACCCAAAGTATTTCAGGCTTCCTGCCAGGTGCTACAGAGCCTGTGCACTGTGCTGAGTTTAACGGACTCAGACTTGAGTTAGAAGAAGAACGGAGCACTTATGGCTGACTACCCGTGTGCCATGATGTTGATCCGTTGTGCAAAACTTAAAAACCTAAAGACCATTTTTATATTATAATGTTCAGTCTGAGCTGTCAGAAGTGTCGTTTTACTGAATGCTGGAAATATCTTGGGCAACCAAGGGCAATAATCTAGGATCCAACATTAGGACATGACAACAATGGCACATAGTCACAAACCACTTTAAAAGGCAGTTTTTATATGCTTGACACATTTTGGAAAAGATTACATAAATAGAAAAATGAAAGATGGATAGACCGATGAAAACATAGATAACAAAAGACAGCAAGATACGTTTTCTGGCAACCTTTAATGCGGGCTTTTATTCTGACTCACCTCCCTATATCAGAACTATTATTGACCAAAACTGTTTCTTTCGTTGTACATTTGATGAAACAGCAAAACTGTCCTTGGATGGAAAAATTTACAGTTTACTTACTGACTTCCCCGTGTGGGTTCCGGAGCCCCGCTTGGGGGAAAACAGGAATAGATATACAGTCTCCACACAAGTATGTCGTAAGAGTCGACTAAATGGACAATTTCTTCGAAGTCGGAGTGCATCTGTCTAAGAGGCAAGCAACTAACAGTGTGCATACATATAAGCAAGACCTGTAAAACGGATGTGCCCGCAATACTTCGGCTCTGGAACAAGTGTAAAGTCCAGAGGTGGATGAACAACCAGAACTTTCAGCCGGAGTTTACAACCGATGAACGTGAAAGAGAAGAAGAAGAAGATTAAACTCGTGCAAACTTAAACATTTTACATATTTATATTTCAAATGTAGCTTTCGAGTGGTGTAACTTGTTTTAATATCTTGTGATGCCATCTTGGACAATTTTGCTATGGTATAGGGCAAACTTAAAAGATTTGCCGGTCATGGTCAACAACGTGGAGGGTCTACCAAACTTGTGGTGCAAACTTGGATGTCTTACTTACTGTTTAGTGCCAAGTAATAATTTTATTTCAATGCTCCATTAAATAAACAGTCATACTACCGATATCCTTCTTTCACCTGCCTGTTTGCAGAAACTCGTCAACAGACAATGAGATACCAAGTGTTGAAGTGCAGTGGCTCGAAGCTGTATTGACTACTCGTCGTTACCCTGATATTACCACTAATACTGCGACTCCAAGCAACAATGAGGTCTTAGTCTCATGATCCAAGCCGGTAATCAGGGACCTAATCGGCCACTCATCATCTAAGGATT
>CAJHNH020006446.1:401044-403544 GCA_905116865.2 Candidula unifasciata | reverse complement strand
TTATTTCGCTGCTTTTGCCGCTTCCTTACGGTGCCGTCTGATGCGGTTGCATTTCTTATCAAAGCACAGTACGGCCTCGGCTCTATTAAAACAATTGGCAGTATATTCATTAATAATGGCTGATGTTCTAATACATGAGACCTATGGGAGTATCCCGAGTGCTGTTGTGTCGATTATTAATCCAACATTCAACATTACATGACACAAAATTTCATATATTGATATTTGTATTACAGTAATACGTCAGACAAAATACATATGTATCAATATAGCAGCCACCGCTGACATTTGAAGTTCTTTATGACTTTACATGGAAAATTCAGTGTGCTACATCTAGAAATACTGCGTGGTATTATTTGACTGTTTTATTGATTATAGCAAGGCATTTGATTGTGTCCAGCACCACAGACTGTGGACTATTATGAAAAGTATACGGGATGAGGCAGGGGTGCATTCTCTCACCATACATATTCAATTTTTTACTCAGAAAATATAATGAGAAATGTTTAAAATGACCAGACTTGTGACAGTTATGATCCGCTCAAAATTGGTGGCAACCCTATTCCGGAACTCAGCTACGCAGATGACACAGTCATTCTTTCGAACAGCGTAAGGGGAATAGAAAATGTATTAGTGCCTGTCCAAGAGCACAGTGAAGATCAAAATCTGATCCTGAATTTAAAGAAAACGAAGATAATGTCCACATATAAAACTGGCTGTCACCCAAAAATAATAATAAATGATGAAGAAATTGAAAATGTCACAAACTTTGAATATCTAGGCTCTATAATAAACAACAATGGAGACTGTTCGACAGAAACTAAAAGGAGGATGGCCATAGCAATGCAAAGATTGAACAGCCCTAAAAGTCTATGGTTAAGCACCAGCAAGGAGATAAAAGTTAGAATTTTGAGATCATGCATCTTCCCTGTGGCTTCATACGAATGTGAGTCGTGGACTGTCTCAGTCCTTAAGAAAGAGAATAGGGGCTTTTGAGCTGAAATGCTATAGAAAGATTTTCAGAATATCTTGGACAAAGAAGAGGAGAAATATTGACATCTTAAAAGATCTGAACATCAAGGAAGATTGGCTAATAAACAGCATCTTTTCTCGAAAGCTGAAATATTTTGGTCATATCAAGCGCCACGACGGATTGGAAAAAAATTATATCAGAAGGCATGGTACCATGAAGGAGAGGCAGGGACCGACCGACACGAAGATGGGCACAGGATATAAGTGGCTCCTTAAGTGTGAAAGTTCATGAGGCGGAAGAACTGGCGAGAGTCCGAGTTTCTTTCAGGCAGACTGTGATGAGAGCGACGTTCTGCAAAGGACCTGCTACATGATAGATTATTTGATTCGCTCCGATTTCGACCCTTCCTAAAACGGATCTAGGAAATGTTCTGGGAAGTAAAGCCATCAAGGGGGACATTGACTTATTGTCTGCCGATTTGTCTATAGAATTATACTACGAGCACTACCTACCCAGTACACACTTAAGATAGAAGGTCCTTGACCGTGTCTCGTGTGGCCACGCATAGTGTCTGTCAACTGTAGGGAAATCCTTGAGGCGTGTAACACAGCATGATGAACAAACTGACATCCAGCCTTGTTCATCTGGTTATCAAACCCAGCGTGGCACTGTTTTTGTAATCCATTGAGGCACTGTTTAGAATGTTGAGTAGCACACTTTTAAATTCAGTGCTGCATTATGTTTAATTCACCGTTTCACTGCTTAGAATTCAGTGCAGTCGTGTGTTTGATTCACTATTTCATGGTTTGGAATTCATCGTATCACTGCTTTGCATTCAGCATTGCACTGCTTGGAATGGAATTATATTGTTTTTTGTAAGTAACACGTAGCATATCTATTTGGTTAACACTGTGATGTAAAGCAGATCTCCAACCAATCTAGTCTGATGAAACTAGTGTAGATAATCCTTCTAAATAAGAAAAGAAAAAAAAAAAGAAGGAAAAAAAAAGAACAGATCAGCTCACCTGGGCCTATTCTGGTCTCAGATTATCATATATTAATTTATACTTCTACAACATTACTTTTGACAGGAACGTAAAAAATACAATTTTTTTTTTAAGGGTTCAACAATGGCACTTAAAATGGCTCAATGTATTGCATGAGATAACGCCCCTGTGTTTGTGATCGGGGTGTAGTGGTAACTTTTTCTTTGATCACTTGATCGACACTGGCATGTCATATCTCAAATATGCTAATAATTGTAAGTAGTCGTTGTACTAGTATTATATTTAAATTTATACCTCAGTACTAGAACGCGGAACAATACAACATTCCATTTTCACGCAAAGGTACTACCCGCTTGACCAGTGAACAGCAGTGCAAAAGACGCTTTTAGACGGATTTAATGATACATGCTGGCATAGTTGACTTCACAGCAGTGTGCCTTAATTGCGAATCCCTTTCAACTCCTGCAGTAAGAAAGAAGCGCTTGGAAGAGAGACCGCAAAGAAAAGGAAAAAAAAAACG
>CAJHNH020006446.1:366044-396044 GCA_905116865.2 Candidula unifasciata | reverse complement strand
CCCCCCCCCCCGAAGGTTGTTTGAAAAAAAAAATAGAAATTGTGTTTAATATGGTTATTGTGGCAAATATAGAGATAGTCTTGTTTGCTGTACCTAGACCTACTCTATGTATTAGAGAAGGCGTTGGCTGCACGTAACTCGCCGGCGAATGGCGGAAGCCTTGCGTTCTGACTACGGCGGAGCATGCGCAATTACTAACGTGGCTATAATTAGAAATCACTAAAGTTATAAATATTAGTTGCGTATATTATTGCATAAATTGTGGTCACCTATCTCTAACAGTGACAGGTTGAATTTCAAACCACGACAGTTCAAAATCCGGTATCACAACAAACATATCCTGAAAATTTCAGCTAAATCGGTTCAGTAGTTTCCGAGTCTATAGGGGTGAAACAAACACACAAACATTGATTTTTATATATATAGATTAACTAAGTGAGAATTATGTCCTCGGGTGAAATCTCAGCCAATTCCTGTTTCCAGCTTAGTGAGACAATTAAAAATAGGAATGAAGTGTATATTCATTATACCTAATCCCTACTAAGTTGATTTTTACCTCATGGTGATATTAGCTTGATAAACCACTGTATGGCTTTAATTTAGATTTAGTCCAGATAATTCTGAGAATGGTTTAAGAGCTTGAAAAGTGAATAACACAGTGAGGCTGAATTTAATATTCACACTGTCAGAGAAGAAGAGATGTATGGCCCATGCTTGTAATTATTATTGTTGTAGATATATTTCCCTATTACTAGGAAAACATTTCAGTTCTACAGCAGGTGGCCTTACAATTGTAATAATTATATTTCAACCTTTACAACTTCTAAACTCTACTGAATAAGATTTAGCACATGTGTGGATTTAGATTTAAACTGGAGTGAGTGTTGTATATTTTATGTTAATACTGTGACAGATGGAAAGCCCATTGTCATCTATGATTGTATTTTGACATCTATCCCAGCACCCAGTATATTGATGGAGATATGTCAATCCCATTTATTTTCAAACAGTGCAAAGCACCTGTTATGAGTTCTGGCCTTGGTAAACTCACTCCCTGCTTCTCATTCATTGTGATGTGAACCCATGTGGTTAAAATGAGAATATTGTGAAATATGACTGTGTATGTCTGTGTGTGTAAGCATGTTAACCCTTTAAATGAGTACTAGTGTGCAGACATCAGAACAATTTACACTGAGGAATGTCCTTTCTTTTTGTGTGATGTAAACTCTTGCTCTTGAGAGTATTCATGAAACTGGTTTCCTAAATATTTTCCCATCAGGATTATGGACCATGTTCTGTACACATTCCCATTCTATACCAGTAGAATGTGAACACTTGTTACTATCCTACTCCATATATATGTGTGTAGTGTAACAGTTTAAAGACTGGAGGTATTGTTGTCTCCAGTTAGAACCTTCCTGACTGTTTGTATAAGGACTGTTCTATTGTTCTAGTTCCAGATTGTAGTTCCAGGTGGGAGCTACAAAAGTAAATCCAAGCTTAGCTGCAGATGCCCGATTGTCTGGACTGGACTGGAAGATTCGGCCTGCATGATGTGTTTCCGAAGCTTAGTCAGAAGCTGACAACAGAAACCTAAGCTACAGCTAAGTGGACAGAGTTGACCACTAACCTTATATAACCGGATTTTATCCACAGCCATTTAATTATCATTTGAATTTTCAAAATAAATGTAGTTTTAATGTTCTTACAGTTTTCTGAAGTTTCATTTCAACTGTAATGGTGTCAGTGAACAAAAGCTAGTGTAATTTAATACATTTAAATCTACAAATTTAATAACAGTAGGGAATAAGATGTGGGCAAACCCCAAATCCTCTAATTTAACCAGCAAGGCTGGGGGTAATATAAACCTTTATTAAGATTTATTGTTTGTAGTTCCCTCTGTAAATTGCACATAGTGCAGTCGCTAGTAAAAAGCGAAGTTACCCGCCACAGTATGTATGTATGTATGTGTGTGTGTGTGTGTGTATGTATGTATGTATGTATGTTTGTATGTTTGTGTTTGTGTGTGTGTGTGTGTGTGTGTGTGTGTGTGTGTGTAACAGAGCGCAGGGTCAGAGAAATGTAATTATGACTTACTCAGAACAAAGACAGCTTTTCGGAGAAATACGAAACATGACACACACACACAGACACATAATACATCCTAGGAGACACAGAGACAGACACACATACACACTTAGTATGTATGTATGTATGTATGTATGTATGTATGTATGTATGTATGTATGTATGTATGTATGTATGTATGTATGTATGTATGTATGTATGTATGTATGTATGTATGTATGTATGTATGTATGTATGTATGTATGTATGTATGTATGTATGTATGTATGTATGTATGTATGTATGTATGTATGTATGTATGTATGTATGTATGTATGTATGTATGTATGTATGTATGTATGTATGTATGTATGTATGTATGTATGTATGTATGTATGTATGTATGTATGTATGTATGTATGTATGTATGTATGTATGTATGTATGTATGTATGTATGTATGTATGTATGTATGTATGTATGTATGTATGTATGTATGTATGTATGTATGTATGTATGTATGTATGTATGTATGTATGTGTGTGTGTGTGCGTGCGTGCGTGCCTGCGTGCCTGCGTGCGTGCCTGCGTGCGTGCCTGCGTGCGTGCCTGCGTGCGTGCCTGCGTGCGTGCGTGCGTGCCTGCGTGCGTGCGTGTGTGTGTGTATGTGTGTGTGTACAGTAGAACCTCGCTTAACGAGCACCTCTCATAACGAGTAATTCGCATAACGAGCAAGACAAATTGTAAAAGAATGACTCGCTTAACGAGCGACGTTTCGCATAACGAGTGGCGAGGAGAGGGGAAGTCCCGGATTTTGCGCATGTTACATCAGTGTTTAGCAATCGTTCCAGTAGCATTGTCGCTTGTGATCACACATTTTCTCAAACTTGTGATATATGTACATGAATCCCCGAGTCCTACAAGATGACCTCTCTGCTGAATGTAAGTTAACCAAGATCCAGTTTCTGCCTCTCAACACCACTCCGTTACTTCAGCCTATGGACCAGCACTCTCAAAGAGTTTTGGAAAAATTCACTTCTACACCGTTGCCTACCTCAAGATGACCGACAAAACGGTGGAAGGGGTTACCAAGAAAACCCTAACTTCTTCTTGGAGGAAGCTCTGGCCGGAGAGTGTTGTCGATTTGTGACTTTGAGGGGTTCGAGACAGTACCTGTGGAACCTGTAGTCAACGAGATTGTGTCTTTGGCCACTATCATGGGATTGTAGGTGGATAACAGTGATATCGAAGAGCTTGTGGAAGAGCACAGCCAAGAGCTGACCACCGAAGTGCTTATGGAGATGTATTGTGTTTCACAGCAAGACGTTTTGGAGGAAAATTTTTCAGAGGAGGAAGATAAGGAGAAGGTAACAGGAAAGCAACAATCTTCTGGCGAAATAAGAAAAATGGTGAAAGCATGCAAACTTCTGCTCCTCATATTGAGAAGCATCACCCTAATAAGGAAGTGGCTATGCGCGCTGTAATTTAATAATAATACTGTGTCGCATTTTCGCCAAATTTTAAAGCTTCGACAAAAACAAATGTCTCTGGACATCTTTCTAGTAAAAAAAAAATTATTATCTATGTACCATAATTATTTCGACAGTTTTTTTTCTGCAAATCGAATTCGCATTCCATGTGGGATGAAACGATGAAGATGTTTCACTCTCCTTTAATAATATGTTTACACTTTTCTTTGAATAAACGTTAAACAGAGTATTTTGTGAGTATTTTTTCGACATGGAACGCATTATCGTATTTTAAAATAATTTATATGAGAAAAATTGTTTCGCATAACGAGTGTTTCGCTTAACGAGCATGATTCTGGAACGAATTATGCTCGTTAAGCGAGGTTCCACTGTATGTATTTATGTATGTATGTATGCATGTATGTATGTATGTATGTATGTATGTATGTATGTATGTATGTATGTATGTATGTATGTATGTATGTATGTATGTATGTATGTATGTATGTATGTATGTATGTATGTATGTATGTATGTATGTGTGTATGTGTGTATGTGTGTATGTATGTATGTATGTATGTCTGTCTGTCTGTCTGTCTGTCTGTCTGTCTGTCTGTCTGTCTGTCTGTCTGTCTGTCTGTCTGTCTGTCTGTCTGTCTGTCTGTCTGTCTGTCTGTCTGTCTGTGTGTGTGTGTGTGTGTGTGTGTGTATGTGTGTATGTGTGTATGTGTGTATGTGTGTATGTGTGTATGTGTGTATGTGTGTATGTATGTATGTATGTATGTATGTATGTATGTATGTATGTATGTATGTATGTATGTATGTATGTATGTATGTATGTATGTATGTATGTATGTATGTATGTATGTATGTATGTATGTATGTATGTATGTATGTATGTATGCATGCATGCATATGTGCATGCTAGTATTATATATACAAATAGCAGAAACACTTTATTTTAGAAATCTGGCATACTGCGGAGCGTAGAATTAAACTTTTCCATTTAATATTTTATCTAAACTGATGTCAATGTTGTTTCACTCTCCTCCCAAACACATTGGGGGGGGGGGGGGTGATAAAATGATCGTTTCCATTAATTTTACATTTGTCTTAAACCGAGAACTTGGGAGAATGTTCGACTTGTGAACTCTTTGTTAGAGGGCGACGATCGATTGCTGCTGAAAGATATGTGTGAGAGAGAGAGAGAGAGAGAGAGAGAGAGAGAGAGAGAGAGAGAGAGAGGGGGGGGCGAGTGTGAAGGTTTGAAGAAAGTGTTGGCAGAGACGGGGCAAAAAGAAGAAAAGATGAGAAACGAACGAAAGAATGAACTTTATATACAAAGAGTGAAGAATTGGGCAGCTTGGCCCGTCTTACATTCTTAAAGACAAAACATGTACATCTGAGAAATTATACTTACTTGTGTTTCTGAAGAAAGATGGAAAGAGAAGGAGAACCAAAGGAAAGATGGGGACAGAGTCAGACAATACAGACACACAAAATCAAAACGATAATGTTCCAATGAATCAATAAAAAGAGCTAAGAAAACAAGGCTGACTCTGCTAGTAACCCGATGCCCAATGTATGCCGCTACAATTAGTACCTGGTCCCTGTCGGGGGATTCTATGAGTAGATATAGGATGCTGGCGTCTGTGGGAGATGGAAATTACAACAAGTTTTTGTCGTGTATGGTGCACGCCTTCGAAAAAAGCCACAGGGGCCATTTTGTGATCTCAGGTTACAGAGAAAGTGCCTGCATCAATGAGTCGTCGACAGTAATGCTCACAGCGGCAGCTTTTATCCCTGGCTGTTGTTTCCCGACCTCCTGAACTATCATCTGATCGCAGCCCATCAAGTTCTCTATCATTGATGGAAGAACAACACGGCTGCGATCAGCACCAGCGGTGGTCAGCCATATGAAACGAAGTCACAGAATCCTGTTCAAAACTACTTGCGACATTTGTCTATGTAGACAGTTCAATGTCTATCATGCATACGGGGACACAACAAGAATGACCAGTCTTAAGAAGGGGCATTCCTTTGTGACACGTTTTTAAGCAATTATGTGATACAGGATACCACCATTCGTGTGGCTATGTTGTTTGAATAAAACTCGTCTTTGATTTGTTCAAGTGCAATAAATAAGCTTTTGTTTTGCTGTGCAGATGCGGGTGTGAGACAAACTACCTTAATTCTAAGGATGAAAGATGCACACTTCACCCTGGGACAGTATCAGGACTGTGTCCTTCCAGATTGATTTACTGTTGCAGATAAAGTACTATGGTTAAAGATTAGGGGTTATTTTTGAAGGTAGGCAAATTTTACCCCACCAGGACATCACCCAGAGCGATAAACACCCGGTGACACAAAAGGGCCACCATACGGATGAGGATCATCCTTCTAGAGGTCCCAGAAACCGCGTTCAACCTTCAGGTTATATTCCGGCCCCTGGAATTAGCCAGGGTGGGGCTTCAAAAGAACGAAAACTTGCGTCCCATGTGGGGACGACCTTAGTTAATTATGGTTGAAGACTAGGGGTCGCTATTGGATGTTGAGAGTAACTGTGAAAAATTATTTTTTTACTTTTGAATATTTGGGAGAATATTGTTACAGATGAAAAGTTCTAGTTAAAGATTAAATATTATTGTCGGAGGCTAAGGGTTAGTTTAAAAAAAAATTGAATCGTTACTAGTATAGACTGAGAATTAGTGTTAAAATTGTCAATGACTGAAGGTTATATTAAAAGATTAGCAATTTATTATGAAGATTAGGATTGAATTATGTGTACCCTGCAAAGTTACGGGAAGCAAAGATGACCGAATGTTGACTACATCACTCACTGAGTAACGACAGGTGTGTCAAATGTAGACCTGGGCCTATATACCCAACACAGCTGAAGGCGTGCAAAAGGGTGTGTTACTTCACCGTTACATTTACTAAAGATTAGCGGTTAATATTACGGATTAAGGTTTAATGTTAATGAATATTAGTTATTTCTTTGGTTTTCCACATTAATGTCATATTATAAGTTGTAGTCAACGTAAAACTTCAAATACCTGACTTGCAAAACTAAACCTAAAGTTGAGTATGAAATACACAATTTTAAATGGTTCAACATGTAACCCAGAACAAATGTCTCAAGCTGATAATAACCAAATTATGTAACTGTAATACCCGACACGGGACTTTATTTAAAGGGGAAAAAAAATCCCTTTTCTTTGTACCGATATCATCCAGCTAAGCTATATGTTTTTGTAGTGATACACTGTGTTTGTCGACTAATGGCAGGCTATTGGCCTTACTCATACAATATCGTTTTGCGAATTCCCAACAGCTGAAAAGATAAACACAAAGACCGTAAAGAAGTAAGCAGAAACTAACAGAAGATCTCAAACGTTTTTATTTTAAACGTGAAGTCAACACTCTGACATTCTTCTTCTTACCGTTCACCTGCTGCCGTCTCCAGCGAAAAACTATGGCAGTTTGTCCACTTCTGAACTCTAGTCCTGTTCCAGAACCTGAGTGTTGCCTGATCATCCGTTTTACAGATCTGACTCCTGTGAACGCATACTGTTGGTAACTAGCCTCTCAGGCTCCGACTTCAGAATTTTCTTTTTCTTCTTCTTCTTATTCTTGTCATCCTCTTCCAACTCTTTGCCCCCCCCCCCTCTCTCTCTCTCTCTCTCTCTCTCTCTCTCTCTCTCTCTCTCTCTCTCTCTCTCTCTCTCTCTCTCTTTCTCTGTGTATCTCTGCTTTATTTGTAATAAAACCTTTCCTAACAGAATTGACGATGTAATCAAGAAGTGTCATTAGCGCAGGATACAACGTTAGGTGGTTAATGAGATAGAACTTCCACCTGCACCATAACATGGCCAAGATCACGAGGCGTGATATCACAGACAATTTTCACGTTCACATTTAAAGTGGACGGTTGGGTGAGATTGTTCTCACTTTCCCCTGTCGGCTTCTTATTTCATGTTTTCTTGCAGAGCTGAGGTCATTGAAACATCGCTACATTTAATGTGTTCATTGGAACTGCACTATTCTATGTATGTAATGGGTCTTGAAATCTGAAGTCGACGGTAAGAAATCGCTGAAACCCTAGCTTTATTTAATTCTTCTTTAAGGGGTTGTATAGCCAAGCATCGTCTTTGCTTAATTTACAAGTTAACTGATGCATGTTCGGTGAATGCTCAGTTATAACAATGTCACTGCGTAGTTAAGAAGAGCTTTAATTGATTCACAAGGGAGGCTATCACGATTTAAAAAATAGAACGTGTAACACCTGCAGTTATGTGGGTAGTTAGTTATCTTCGCCTGGTATCATTTTTAACCAATATTACTTTTGACAGTTATTAACAAACACAAAAATATTGAAGAAAAATTATGGAAAATTACAATTAATCTTCGACGCATGCTCATCAGAGCTACAATTTTTCTATATAACTTCCACAGTGTCATTTTGTGAGGGATGAATCGACTGAACCTGCCAGGTATCGCTGAAGCCATCCCTTTGTGGGATGCCATTTTTCGTTATTTTGAAGCTCCAACCTGGCTCTGGCCATGGGCCGCAATATAACCTGGCCATAAATATGGCCTAATGACTGAACGCGGTTGCAAGGACTCTCCACGGGTGATCCTTATCCTCCTGGTGGCACTTTGTGTCACTGGGTGTTTATCGATTAGTGTGATGTCCTAGTGAGGTAGAAAGTCAGTATGTAGGTTGAACTCATAGTGCGTCCCAGTGTCGGACGGAATTTTGTGTTGTTTTAAAGTCCCACCCTGGCTGTTGCTGGGGGGCCTAATATAACCCAGTCTATCAGTTCAACGGGGAGTGGTGTAGCTGCTAGACAATCGCCTGCGGATCGGAAGGTCGTTCGTTGGTTCTAGGCCTGTCGGAGCCGGACGGTTTTCACAAATGACTTTGGCTTCCAGGTGGACCTAGCCTTGAGGGGGTAGCAGGTGCAGTCCTGGAAAGAAAAGGTGGCCGGCGTAGTGCTGACAACATCATCCAACAAGTGCCGATAATTTGTAAAATATAGGTCACGCCATATAAGCCTAATAAGCATAAAGGGGTGGGAAAAGGGTCCTTTTTACTTAAAAAGTTCAACAGGGTTTCTGGCACCTATCCCTGCGTGATCCTCATCCGAACAGTGTTACTTTGTATCAGCGGGTGTTTATCGCTCCGTATCCTGTCCTGGTGAGGTTGAACGTCAGTCAGCCAGCAGAAAGGCCAAGGAGTGCGACTGGATACTTTCTACCTGTAAAATGAATCACTCCACTCAGATATGACTGAAGGGAGTTATTGGGACGATTATACGTGCTCTGATGAGATTGCTGTTCGTAGTTATTTTACGGCAGGTATGAGGTGACCAGACGTTCAGGTTTGGATGCCTGCCCTATGTGTCTTGGAAAATATATTTTCTGTAAAATACCTGTGTGCATTGTTCATAAAAATGAAAATAGTACAGGGCGCTTCTCATGCGCATTGGGCGTGTGGTACTAGGCTCGTTAACCATAGGCGAACGGCTGGTGTGGTCAACATGTTATATTACGAGGCTCCATCGAGTCGATCTGAAAGCATTTTATTTTATCTGTCCGGTGCAGATTCTAAACCAAGTCTTTCGTACTGGAAAGCGAGTCTGTGACCCTTAGCTCTACCTGGGGTTTCCTACAACATCACGTCAGTAACATATTACCAAGTAAAAAAAAAAAAAACATAATAAAATAAAATAAGTTTGTGCAAATGGCTATATTTCTTTGGGCACTTTGTACCAATGGTATAGCAAGGTCAGGCTGACCCAGTGAAGACCATTTCTGTTGACCAACCCACCCCCCCCCCCCTCCCTCTCTCTCTCTCTCTCTCTCTCTCTCTCTCTCTCTCTCTCTCTCTCTCTCTCTCTCTCTCTCTCTCTCTCTCTCCCAGCTTGTAGATGTCTTTTTAGTAGTGAAAAATCTCAAAGGAGACTATCTTCAGAGAGTGTATCATAGTTTATCAGTAAATTCTGTATTAACTGTGAAAGTTCGTCTCCCGAAGCTTTGGGATCAGCTCGAGAGATGCACACTGAACTGATATACTTCCTATATCTTTGCAGCGATTGTTGATTTCTTGACGAAGCCTGTCCTTGCACTCCAACTTTGATCATTTCAATTCTACTTTCCACATTCACTGAATTATTTTCTTCTTTGGCGGTTCTTCTTTTCATAAAAACTGTACAGATTTAGCTTTTACAGATCTGGCTTATTTGTCTACAGAGTTATGTGAATGTGTGTATGTGTGTTTGTGAGTGCTTTCTTAGACAGATGCACACTGACTTTCACGGCGACACTAATAATAAGCTGACTTTTACGAAATCTGTTTAGGGAGCATTCAACATGGCTACCCTGCAGGAAGTTTTCAGGAGCTTCTGCCCTACGCTCAACACTCAATGGCAAGGCGAGACGGATCTACAATCAGACAGTTGCTGGTTCCATCGGAATTGTAACTCTTTGTTTGCTGCTGAATATGGGGACAGGGCGTTCATGCGGGTGTCCTAGGTGCTATAATGCCGACTTTTAATTCAACATTCCACATTGAACATTTGTAGAGGGCCAGTGGGAATAATTCCCCCCCCCCCCCCCACACACACACACACACACACACACTGGAGCCCAACAACCCACACAGGGTGAAAGCCCAACAACCCACACAGGGAAAACGCCCAAGAACCCACACAGGCAGAACGACCAACAACCCACAGAGGGAGAACGCCCAACAACCCACACAGGCAGAACGCCCAACAACCCACACAGTCGGAACGCTTAACAACCCACACAGGCAAAACGCCCAACAACCCTCACAGGAAGAACGCCCAACAACCCACACAGGCAGAACGCCCAACAACCCACACAGGCAGAACGCCCAACAACCCCACACGCCCAACAACCCAACAGGCCGCCCAACAACCCATACAGGGAGAACGCCCAGCAACCCACACAGGGAGAACGCCCAACAACCCACACAGGAAGAACGCCCAACAACCCACACAGGCAGAACGCCCAACAACCCACACAGGGAGAACGCCCAACAACCCACACAGGGAGAACGCCCAACAACCCACACAGGGAGAACGCCCAACAACCCACACAGGGAGAACGCCCAGCAACCCACACAGGGAGAAAGCCCACCAACCCATACAGGGAGAACGCCCAACAACCCACACAGGCAGAACGCCCAACAACCCACACAGGCAGAACGCCCAACAACCCACACAGGAAGAACGCCCAACAACCCACACAGGAAGAACGCCCAACAACCCACACAGGCAGAACGCCCAACAACCCACACAGGAAAAACGCCCAACAACCTACACAGGGAGAACGCCCAACAACCCACACAGGGAGAACGCCCAACAACCCACACAGGCAGAACGCACAACAACCCACACAGGCAGAACGCTTAACAACCCACACAAGCAAAACGCCCAACAACCCTCACAGGAAGAACGCCCAACAACCCACACATACAGAACGCCCAACAACCCACACAGGCAGAACGCCCAACAACCCACACAGGGAGAACGCCCAGCAACCCACACAGGGAGAACGCCCAACAACCCACACAGGGAGAACGCCCAACAACTCACACAGGGAGAACGCCCAACAACCCACACAGACGGAACGCCCAACAACCCACACAGACAGAAAGCCCAACAACCCGCACAGGGAGAACGCCAGTTAAGTGTCAAGACCTTCGTGATGTAAATTTCTTACGATTGAAATGAGTTGATTTGTGCTGCTATTTTGCAGCCTAGGCTTCACGTACAGATACACATAACTAACATGCATCATACGCTCAAATTATATTCTATACTCAATATCACAAGCAATAGGATGAACTAAATGAATTAATGGACTAAACAATTGTGACATGTAATTTGGTCACTGACCAGCATGGCAGAGGATAGGATTGGTTGGGGGTTGAGTGATGATGAGTCACCGGTTGTTTACGTCTCACGAGGAGAAACTGCAAAGACAAGACTTTAGTACAAATAAAGGTACATTAGGCGATAGGCGGCCTACAATGTTAGTGACCTCTCTTCCCACTGATGCCTCGATCTGGTGTAGCGCTTGCACTATTTCGCAAAGGTTTTAGGCGTAGCGAGTGGTATTTTACTCAGCGGCCGGTGATATCGCGTCTTCTACGATGTGAGCTTTTGAAGGTCTTAAAACATGTAAAATTTGTGCTAACCCCAATTTAGTGAGCGTTGATAGTCAATAACTTGTTCGTCCTCCCGCACTGAATGAAATGTGACTTGAAGTATCGCTGAAATAAATGAAAATATGAGCATGAGATAACAATTTACTTTGACTCAAGAGGAAATGCATAGAAACTGTGCAGCAAATATTAGGAAAAGTTGGTAAACAATATGAATGGGTGTCCAATGTAGCAGTAAGATTTGTGGTATATATGTCTTGCGACTGAAATAATCGCACTCGAATGGTTTCGTCTTACCTCATGTTGCTCATCTGTTTCTAAAGCAATTAATGCCCTTCTCTTGCGTGCTCTAGGTGTAGATGGGCCAATCGCTTGTCGTTTGGGAGACATAACTGCAAATGTTTGACAAAATAGTGAACAGCGAGTGAATTTAGAGAGCGTTGATCGTCAATAGCTTGTTCGTCCCCACGCACTGAATGAAATGTGACTTGAAGTATCGCTGAAAAAATGCAAATATGAGCATGAGAAAACATTCTATTTCGACTCAAGAGGAAATGCATAGAAACTGCTCAGCAAATATTCTGAAAAGCCGGTAAACGATATGAATAGGTAGGTGTCCAGTGCCCAGCTTAAATAAATGAAAATATGAGCATGAGATAACAATCCATTTTATAACTCATGAATAGGTGAAGAAAGCCAACCGAAATTGTGTAGACATGTAAACATGTAACAATCATAATAGTACGCTAGACAGTATGAGAAAGCCAACAGATAAGGGTATACATTTATCATTGCGTGATGTAAGGAGTGGTCCGCACATGTTTGAAATTGACCCATCAAAATGCCCCTACTGACTAATGGTAGTGAAGTAAATGCACTTACCTTTTGAGATATTTCTAGATTCCGCAGGCAATTGTTTTCCTTGTCGCGGGCGGATTTTGACGATGGAGCGTCACTATTGTGCATGCACGGTGAAAGTCGATCGCGCACGCGCATTTACTAACGTGGCTATAATTAAATGTCACTAAAAAATGGAAATATAAGTTTCGAAGATTTTCCCAACAATTGTCGCACACTATCTATAACAATAACAGGTAGAATTTCAAACCATGATGGGTAAACATCCGGTATCAAAACAAACATATCCTGACAATTTCAACTAAATCGGTTCAGTAGTTGCCGAGTCTATAGGTCATAAACAAACACACAAACATTGATTTTAATATATAGATATACGTGTGTGTAAACCATGTCCTATGCAGTAAGAGTGTTATGAGATGGCTTCGTTCGGCGTTCGCTTGTCGGATATTATGATTGTGGAAGGCTGTGTTATCGTGTCTTTTTGCGGCGCTAGCTGGTCTTTCTGCTGCTGCCGCAGTTGCTGCTTTCTTCTATCTTCAAATGGATTATAGGCTTTCATTCAACATACGCCAAGCCATTGAAAGAATTGTTCTTGACTTTTAGCTTCTGCGGCTAATGTTTGATTCGGAATGAGGTAGTTAGTCTCATGCTAACTCACTTTAATGGCATTTTACGGTGTGCATGGTGGGCTAGTGATCTTTACTTCTACAGTGCGCACTGTTAACATGCGGGCACTGAATTTAATTGTTTTAACTGCCTTTACTATCTGCATTTGTCAGTGGTAGTTCTGTGTCTGGGCATTCATGGTCACAAGGCTGGCGCCAGCCTGAAAATGTGGGGATCACATTTGCATGGAGTGGATTTGGGAGAAACATTGACTTTGGTTCCCATGTCGACACAGTTTAAAATGAGTCATACAATATCCTGAAAATTAAAGAAGAACAGCTTGATGTTTGATTTGATTACCTGTCGATTTCTGATTTCACGTGGGAGTTGCCGTCGTATAGCGGGATCAGAAGGTCTGAGATTTAAATCAGAACAGAGCCGGATCTTTTTAATGACTTTTGCTCCCAGGTCGACCAGTCTTGAGAGTCTTGCAATGTGAAGTCCTCAGAAGTTTAGGCGGCTGCCGTGATTTTGACCACATCAGCCTTTAGTGCCGATTGGTCTATAAAGTAAAGGTTTAGCCCTATATACCATATACGCCTGTAGGCGTGAGAAAGGATCATTTATTTTTACTTGATTGATTGAATGTGAGTCTAGCACTTTATGTCTGATGCCTTAATCGAGTCTTTACCTTGTTTACTTTGACCTGACAGGAAAAGTGTCGGTCATATTACCAAGGATTCGAACCCGAGTCTCCTGAATAAGACCTCCGTTTTCTAACGGCCCACCAACCGTTGTTTGCTGTATTTAATTGCTGAACGAAAATTGACTGAGTTAAATTCCATTAATTTGGTGACAGTCAGTTCTTTTTTATTGTTTCATTTTTATATTTTAAAGAGGAGCAGCTGGTCCAAACGTTATGAACCCTGGGCTGCCATACAGGAATGCCAGGTTCTTATCCTGGGTACGGTCGTGGTTCTTTTTCTGTCGGGGGAAACATTCCTCACCTGCCAAGTATTATAAGTCCTGAGGCTCGAAGCCTCCCCCCTCCCCCCCCCCGACCCTACCACCTTCCCCACACGCTCCCCCTTTTGTCCCCCCCCCCCCCCGACCCTACCACCTTCCCCACACGCTCCCCCTTTGTCCCCTCCCACCTTCCCCACACGCTCCCCCTTTTTTCCCCCTCCCGACCCTACCACATTCCCACACACTCCCCCTTTTGCCCCTCCCCCCCCCCCTCCCCCCCCCCCCCCCCCCCGCTACCGCTCCCGCGCACACATCGCAAAAGTGGTCAATACAGGATTTAGTTGTCATTTTTTTTTTTTTAATCATTTTTATTATGTGACTTAAAATGATTTAACTTTTTGACTAAAAGTAGACTGCCTTAATTAACTTCTTTACAAGTAGACTGTCTTTCACATGACAACTGAAGGTGGACTGTCTTGACTTCGTTGCAGAATTAGACTGTCTTCACTTGGTGACTGAAAGTGGACTTATCGGTTGGTTTCAGAAAGTAGACCGACCTGGTTCTGAAATATTATGTGGGCTTGCTGGTAGGTAGGTAGGAAGATAGGTAAGTTGTACCCCACTAGGACGTCACACAAGCGATAAACTCTTGGTGAGACAAAGGGCCACAATGCGGATTAAGATCACCTCTTGACGGGTCAATGAAACCCCGTTTAGCCGTTAGGCCGAATTTAGGCCCGGTTATATTTAGGGCCCCCGGCAAAAGCCAGGGTGGGGCTTCAATGTAACCAAAAATGGCATCCCACATGAGGATGACTGTATAGTTGGGCTGACTGGTTGAGTGCATAGTATTCTGAGTTTAAGAATCACTGTTGACATTCTTGGCTTGCTGATTCAAATATTATAGACTAACATCATATGCCTAATAATATATCCAGTTTCGTCCTTTTTAGGACGAAATTTTTTGTCATTTGAAGCCCTACTCTGGTTTTTGCCAGGGGCCGCAATATAGGCAGGCCATACATATGGCCAAATGTCTGAACGCGGTTTCTGGGACCTCTCCACGGCGATCCTCATCCGCATAGTGACACTTTGTGTCATCGGGTGTTTATCGCTTGTGTGATGTCCTGGTGGGGTAGAAAGTCAGTCAGTCAGTCATCATATGCCTGCTTGGCCACTGGCGTGAAAAGGGTCATGTCTTTGCCTAATGACGTCGACTAATCTAAATCTAAGTGATGTGAAAGCTTTCACACAAAAAATAAAGTAAATTAACAGATAATGATTCAAAGCAAGGAACAAATCGATTAACATTTATGCAGGCTTTAATCCAATAACAAGGGACATAAACCGAAAAACAGACACCATTAAAAAAAGGTAGAAAATTATATACCCTTTTTGTGCTGCTCTTGTGCCTGTGAAACTTTTTGTTGTCAGTTAACTGGGTTATATCTTGTTCTGCTTGATGTGGCTCCTATTGGTTGACACCACACGTCCAGTTTAAGTAAAGTATATTCTTCATAATTGCATTCCTGTATTTCTGATAAACTGCCTTTCAACATACAGAGAAGTTCAGTGATTAAATCGATATATTATCGATATTATCGATATTAACTTTAATCGCCTTCCAAAATGGGACGCAATTTTTCGTTATTTTAAAGCCCCCACCCCGCCTGTAGTCGAGGGCCCTAATATAACCTTACAATTAAACTGGATTTCTTGGATCTCTCCCAGTGGATCCTTATCCGCATTGTGGCATTTTGTGTTACCGGGTGTTTATCGCTTAATGGATGTCCTGATGGAGCTGAATCTCATTAATTTTGTATGCTGATTAGTGATTGGAAGTGGCTGTGCGTGTCGGTGTATTTGTGGGTGATTGTGTATATGGTGTGTTTTTTAGTGTGTGTAGGCATCTGTTGGTGGATGTGTGTAGCTGGCTAGTTATGGATGATTACAGTAATGCTGAACAGCTAATCTCTAGTATCATCAACCGCTGGCTCAACTGATTTCTACGGATTTACTATTTGAAGTAGGAATTGTGAATAGGAAACTCATGGAGTCACACGCCGGTTTTTGATGCTGCAACATGTAAATAACTTTCGTTAGAGTATTCCGAAGAGAAATTATAAATGGGAGACACCAAGAGACCGCTGATCAATAAGATGTATTTATATAAGGAATTCGGAATAGGAAATCTCTTAGGTCTTCAACCAGTAATTTATTGCTTTCTTAGTTACAATATAACAAGCAGCTGCTACGCCAGTAGTGTCCTTATTGTGTTCAAGACTGAGATCCCAACGATACCTTATATGAAACTGTCGGTCTGAGGAAATGCATTGAAATTCATAAAAGGTGTGGGCCGTACTAGTCTACACCAATGCGCCATGGCGCAGTGAGATCAAGAGCGAGTAGCGATTAACCCCAGCATGAACCCACAACGAGCGATTAACACCCGGTGACACAAAGTGCCACCATTCGGGTGAGAATCCTCCAGTCCCAAGTCCCAGAAACACCGTTTAACCTTTAGGGTAAATTAGGGTCCTTGGCGACCTTCGGGCAGATGTTTAAAATAACAATTTAAAAAAATTGTGTCCCATACGGGACAGTTTTGTTAGCGAGATATAGTAGTAGTAGTAGTAGTAGTAGTAGTAGTAGTAGTAGTAGTAGTAGTAGTAGTAGTAGTAGTAGTAGTAGTAGTAGTAGTAGTAGTAGTAGTAGTAGTAGTAGTATGGTAGTAGTAGTAGTAGTGTCCAGAAAGCAATGGCAAACTACTGGACCTAAATTTGCCAAGAGAAACCACACAACAGCCAGGTGCTGTTGGGGTTGGTCCTGCAACGTCCTGTAAAGGACTAACCTTTTAGTAGTATAGTAGTAGTAGTAGTAGTAGTAGTAGTAGTAGTAGTAGTAGTAGTAGTAGTAGTAGTAGTAGTAGTAGTAGTAGTAGTAGTAGTAGTAGTAGTAGTAGTACATTTTACCCCACCAGGACATGACACAGAGCGATAAACACCCGATAACACAAAGTGCCACCATGCCGATGAGGATCACCCTTGGAGAGGTCCCGGAAACCGCATTCAGCCGTTAGGCCCTATTTCAGGCCCGGCTATATTGCGGCCTATGGCAATAGACACAGTAGGGCTTCAAATAACGACAAATTGCTTCCCACAAGGGGATGACGATCTATACTAGTGAGATGTGTATTATTTTTTGAGCCTTTTAAGACATAAATGTTCCTTTGGGGGGGGGGGGGGGGGGGGGGGGGGGGGGGGGTGGGGGGGGGGTGGGGGGGGGGGGGGGGGGGGGGGGGGGGGGGGGGGGGGTGGGGGGGGGGCGTAACAAAAATTTGCATGCGTCTACTTGCAGAAATCGATAATGTTTATCAACGTCAATCAAACTGTGCTTTTCTTACCGTTGTAGTGTTCTTTCGGTAATTGTATTTTCAGAATGCGCTCAGGCGAAAGCGCATTGTTAGTTGTAATTGCATATTTTATGATCTGTTTAAATTATACTTGAATTTCTTGTAGAAAACGTACACTTAGCCTGCAACCTCATATTATCTGTTTCCATTTCATTCAGCTTCACAACATAAACAATTTTCAGTCGATACAAGAAAGTCGAACTTCTGTTTACATAAGTATAAAAATAGTACTTTTAAGATTTTATATTGAGTGTAATTTTTAGTTTTGTCGGCGTCTGTGGCAAAGGCGTTGCGAACGCGCTTCGAAATGCCGGGGAGCCGGGTTCGATCCCAGCTGCGTACGGTTTGTCTTTTGTTGGTTTCGACAGTGGTACCGACAGCTGACTTTTTAGAAAGCAATGACAAACTACTGAACGCAAATGTGCCTAAATAAACCAGAACAGCCAAAAAATGCGGGGGTTGGTTCTGCAGCGTCCTGTAATGGATACGCAACTAACTTTTTTAACTTAGGGGCTGAAGAACAGGAGGTAGTGACTTTTCGGCATTTATTTCATTGTAACCACAGAAGCCAAAATACCGGTGATGATGATGGTCGTGGTAATAATACTTGTAGTAGTAGTGGTAGTAGTAGCAGCAGCAACAGCAGTGGTAGTAGTTGTTGTTGTTGTTGCTCTTGCTGTTGTTGTTGTTGCTGCTGCTGTTGTTGTTGTCATAGTCAACTTTACGTGGGGCATTCCATGGTCAGTCGGCTCTGTGGCTAAGGCTATGAGAACGCTTCGTAATGCCGGGATGTCGGGTTCGATCCCAGCTGCGGGCCATGCGCCTTGCGTTGGTTTTGACAGTGGTATCAGGAAAGCCGACCGTCCAGTAGCAATGGCAAACTACTGGACCTTAATTTGCCTAGAAAAACCACACAACAGCCAGGAGCTTTTGGGGTTGGTTCTGCAACATCCTGTAAAGGATACGCAACTAACCTAGCCTATTCCATGATAAACTTTTACGTGGGGTATTCCATGATCAGCTTTTACGTGGGGTATTCCGTGATCAGCTTTAACGTGGTTTATTCCATGATCAACTTTTATGTGGGGTATTCCATGATCAACTTTTACGTGGGGTATTTCAAGATCAACATTCACACAAAGCACTTTAATTAGCTGTTGTATGAAGCCTCACATTATCCAAGATATTCAACTGTGATGCACAGACCCCTAACACAAATGTTTCAGTTATAACCCCACAGCATTGTGTCCGGTGTTCCCTAAAATACACTCTAATTGTCTGCCGAGACCAACAGCGCATGAACGCGGAATATTCACATAACGGACCATATGTTGCCAACACGTGCTGATTCAACGCCGTAAACGGACCAGGCCAACAACGTCAAACGCATCCATACATTAGAATCCTATTACAGTTTAATTTGTTGCGGGTCGCTACTGCCATCCACGTGTTATCACCATCGGTTACAGCAACATGTGTTGGACTATCAACACAGGCCGTTGTCTATGAGGACTTCTGTGCTGAACTAGTTCGCTCGCCCAGATCAATAGACGATACAAATACGTGCACAAATTGCCACTAGTCGACTTTAATGAATGCCCATCAATGTTTATAAATTAATCAATTCCATTATATCCATTGTTTATAAGTTATTTCCATATGTTATTAATTTAATGACCTTGAATTCACTCTCCCGATCTACCAATGTGTTAGGATCCGAAATATTACATTGTAATTTTGTTAATGAAAATGTAAACAGCTTGACAGCACGTATTATAGGCCTAGCAGACTGAGCACTTGGCTCTTTGAATGACACAACTGACATTTGTACAGTGCAATGACTGATTGTATTTGTGTATGTATCTTCTGCAACACTATGACTACATCTGTGAGTCATTCGGACGACGATAATGACTGTGAGGCCAGTCTCATTCACTACTCCCAGTTTTCTGTGATATACGTAATCACGCAATGATATCAACACTCTGTCAAGTTAACAATTGCTGCACTTCTTTCTGCTCTAAAACGCTTGCTTCCAACTTTCAGTACTAGAGTTTTTCAGTCGGTTCTTCGTCGCCTGCTTTTCTGCACGGGACGTGGGAGGGATGTCTGTCCTTCAGTGTTTGTCTGGAACTTGGAAGTTATCAGTCTTGCATTTGAGGAGAAAAGAGGGTGGAGGCGCTTACTCTTCGTGCTTATTATGTAACACATTTAGAAGTTTCCTGTAACATTTTTAGTCGAGATTTGAGCAAACTATTTCTTTTTCACACCCTAACAACCACGCATATACAACAAAAGCGAAAATCGATTGATTTCACAAGGAAGCCCGTGTCCATAGTCTCTCATATTATATTTAGGCTCGTGCTAATATAGATACAAGTTAGCACTTTTATGTTGTCTTTGCTGTCCCTTCTTATTTAGTTCCTTTGTCTGATGTAAGCATTAGTCAAAGGCTACTGATTTATATACTCGTAACATGTAAATAGGATGAAAGTGCAATATGAAAGAAGCCAGAGAATAATAATAAAAAATAAAAAAAACCGGTGTTGGCAGTGGTAATAAACTACGGTGTTGACTAAAGAACTAAAATAACTTTTGCGGCTTCAGACTTGCCATTAATGTTCTTCATTTCTTCTTGTAAATCAAATCCACATCAGAACAGGGTTGTCAGATAAAAAACTTCATTTTATGCCAAACCATCACCCAAAATATGCCAGAAAATTGCCAAATAAAGTGTAACACTGTACTCACTTCACATCAAAAGCTCTAGATTTAATTCTTCACTGTCATCCTCATTGGACAAGTGGAAGACGCAGCATAAACCTTTTCGGATGTAAAATCTTTAAGCATTTTCTTAGATGGAATGAAGTCTCTGCAACATTTCTTTGATATCAATAGTTCTGCTCTAATTCTGACAACTGCATCAAGAAAATCCAGTTGTATTTGTTTCTTGATTTTGATTTATTTCTTCTTCTTCTTCTTCTGCGTTCGACAACAGCCATGCTAAACATTGAGTCCCATCTGGGTCACAAATAGGATTGTGTGTTTAAGCTCGCCACCGGTCCCCCATAGCTTCTCTTTTAATGAGGCTCCCTCGGGCCAGATCCACAGTCTTTGCTGGGAGAGGTAAGGGCAGTACTGCAGGGGTCTGTCTTTCTGCTCCACAATCACAGGCAGCAGATCTGTTATGCCTAACCTGTACAGGTGTGCTCGAAGACCATAGTGTCCAGTCCGAAGTCTAAAAATTGTTTGTTCTTTCCTGTTGAGTTTGTTTATGCTTTCATTCTCTGGTCTGTAATCTCTATTCTGCCTTCTCCACTCCCGCTTGAAAGACTGCTTTAGGGCTGTTTTGGTTTCCTTGAAGTTGTTTGGTGGATGAGGTTGTGGAAGATTACTCCCAGCTTTTGCCAACTCATCTGCTCTCTCATTTCCTTGAATACCACAATGGGCTGGTTTCCACTGCAAGACCAGTTCTGCTTTCTTTGAGAGTAAGCCAATGTTGGTCCTTAGATCTGCAATTAGTTTGTCTTGTTTTTTGCTTTATAGTGCTTGGAGAACAGACAATGAATCACTAAGTATAACAATTTTGTGCCCTCTGTGTTCTTGATTGATGAGATGTTGGACTGCAGAAAGGAGGGCAGTTGCCTCAGCTCTGAAGTTAGTTCAGATGTCACCTGCTGGTAGAGAGAGAGTTTCTGCTCTACTGCTAGGGGGTTTAATGTATATTCCACAACCCCCTTTCTGACTGCTTCTGTAGCAGAGCCGTCGGTGAAAACCTGAGTCCAAGTGGTGTTTTGATACTACTCATCAAGCATAGCAAGAGCCAGTGTTCTCTGTTGTGTCTCCGTCTGGGCATCTTTTGAAGTGATCCCTGGTACCTTTAGCACTACATTTGCCTTCTCTGGCTTGCTTGTCCATGGTTCTGGCCTAAGTTTTTCGCACAGTGCAACATCTCTTTCAAGCAGATCTCGGTGCTGTCTGTACAGTTCTCTAGCAAGGTGGTTGGGGCTCTGACGCTTCAGTCTGTTTTTTGTTCTCTCTTGAAATTTAAAATGCAGTTGATGACTTTTAAGTCTTTTTAATTTCTCATACTGTAAAAGAGTTTTGTATTGTCTTCTGAGTTCGAGTGGTTCAGTATCTGCTATCCTCTCTATGTCTCTGATGGGGGTGGTTTTCATGGCTCCGTGAACAATCCTTAATCCCATATTCTGAACCTTGTCCAGTTTTCCCATTGTTGTCTTGGCTGCTGCAGCCCATGCAGTGGAGGCATATTCCATGACTGGCCAGACTGCTCCAGTATATACTTGTTTTAGGATTCTGATATTGATTGAGTTGAAGTAACAAGAGAGAATATTCCCTCAAATACAGCATTGCTAAGCAAGTAAGGGCGAAAGTGGCCAACTCTTTAAATGCCTGGTGTCGAAGTACGCCTATCCAAAAATCTTCACTGTTTGTAGGTAGTCCATCCTTCTTAAATGTAGCTTTTTCTTTCCAGTTGGCAACAATCAGTTTTCTGTACTGTTCTTCTATAATATTGATGTTGTTTTCTGAAAGGTGTAAAAATGGTAGCTCTGAGAACTATGTCCTTGATATGTGATTTAAAAACTGCCAACGGGCTCAATTTTGACAGATTTTGAAATATATTCTCGGTGGAAAGTCTACACGTAATTTGATTGAGAGCTTCCTCTAGCACAGACATGCATCTTTCATTAACATTGTTTATTTCTATCTCAGCTTCAGTCCCGTTATTCTTATGTAGGAACGCATTACATTCCGTTATGAATTTAACACCAAAGTCAACGTGATGAATGTGTTTTTTTTTCCTGCTCATTAACGTCATACAGTCTGTTCTTAAGACGTTTCTGGTGCATGGACAATTCTTGGTGTAATTCATGAGGATCGGCTTTTGTTTGTTGAAAAAGACTGTTCAGTCTTTCAAATTCTTGTACAATTGATGTCGCAAACACAAAGTACAAATAATTATTGTGGTCTAACAGCATTTTCTTTAACAATCTTACTTTAGATTTTGTGTCAAACGTTGTCTATGCCAATTCAGCACATGTGAAATAAGCTTTCAATTCTTCCCAGTTCACCAACATATTGAAATAATCTTTCCACTCACAAGCCACCTAGTAGATTACAGCTTCATTACAGTTTCTCAAATGGAAGAGGAGCAGCTCGTTCTGATTCAAACTCCGTAGATGTGTTCATCACTCTAAAGAGTTCTTTATAGGCTTCTCATCTTAAATCACTATGACGAAACCACTGAGGTATTTCTGACAGTAAGAAACCAATATTTGATGGCAGCTTGGCAATTGCACTACAAATGCAGAGTGCTAGTGAATGGCAGATACATCTGAGCTGTACACAAAAAGGAGACACATCTTTAATTCTGGACCATACCGAGTTCTTACACCCGACCATGTTTGAAGCAAAACCAATGCAATTTGTAAGACTCTGACCACACCTTTTGATTTTCTTATCAATCAAATTAAAAAAGCTTTCTCCTGTAGCCACTTGCAGGGAAATTAAAGCGAGATATCCGGTAAATCTTTCATTTTTCCTGTCACTGAAAAAACTATAATGCACAAGTACTTTTGAGTTGAAACGTCAGTAAACTCATCTATAATGATGGCATACTTCTTGTTCCGAAAATCATCAATAAGGTCATCCTTAAGTGCAGGCGATATAATATTTTTTATTAGGCATAAACATTTAGTTCTATGCAACTGTATGTGCAATGTACTCCCCCGACCATGTACTTTCATGATTTCACTTAGGTGATGAACTGTGGGTATTGCACAATGGCAAGTCATGCTTACAGCAAGTTGCAACTCTGCTGCTTTAACTTTATCATTACCTAGGAGTTATTGTTGTATAAGCTGTGACTGGCTTTTTGACGGAGTTTTAATCCTGTGTTTTTCGGATTTTTCATGATTTGAAATGCTACTAATTCTTGGTGCAACAGTGCAATGACACAGTTTACAATATGCTGCCTCTGATCCGTCTGAAGATCTTTTGAGCCATGAGTATATTTTCTCCCAATTACTATTATACTTGCGATTGCTGTCATAAGATGCTTTCTATTTTTTGGATGACGTGGCCATTGGTAAAAGCAATAAAATCTAGATAGAACTAGGTCTATATCCTATCTATTTGTTGTCTTTAAGTAGTTTCTGAACAGTCTGAATCACTTGGTATCAGTGGTGGGTTTTCGTTTTATATCTCGCATTTATTCTAGTAGATTAACATAAATTACAGGAGGCTTATAGCAGTCACGATCCGTTTAGGAAGAAAACAAAACAATAAGAAATGGCGCGAATCTAAGTTAGTCCGTACCAGGACATCACAACAAAGTCAAATTGAAATAAAGATTTTAACTGTAGGTCTACATTGCTTTTAGTAAATTTGCGTGTTTCTAACAGAAGTACCATGAAGAAAATGTGAGCACATATTGATAAGAAATGCCAGGAAAAACCCAAATATGCCATAATATGCCAGTTCATAATCTTATACCAGTTCAATTTCAAATATACCAGATTTGTGGAATCTGGCATAAAATATGCCAATATGGCAACCCTGCATCAGAACCGTTCAAATAACGCGCGCAAGAAAACACGTGTCTGTCTCTAATCAGTGGAAATGTGTTGTCACATGTTCCACTCTGTCTAGTGTTTATGTGTGTAGTTGCCGAAATTATCAGATTATATATTTAAATTGTCGTTCCCATGTTAGCATATCGTTGTCTTGATATTCTTCTGACCCTGCCAAAGTGACGTTGACTGATGTACACAGGACTGGCGACAAGGTGTCATTCCCAGACTGTCAACAAACTTCGAACAAGACTTTCATCTCTTGTCTAACTGATATTTTTTCGTTGACGAGTCTTTTAACATTAGTTGCTTATTCTTCAACCTTTTGTCTCAACAACTGATACTTGTATAGCCTTTCTTCTATCTGCTGCGCCGACGTATCATCATATCATCGCTACTTGGAGCCTTGTGAGCGGCAGGCAATGGCACAATATTTCTGGAAAAAATCTCTTCATTGGTAGTCAAAGGAGATCCTCGTGCTCAATGCTGCATCATTTATGGTCCAACAGTTTCTCCATTGAGACTCTCGTGCATAGCACTATGCCAAATCAGTCTCCGAAATTTCTGGTTAACGAATAAGAAATGGTAAATAAGATGCCGTGACTCTGATGTCGTATGTCAATCATTAGTCACATCTGGAATCCATCGCTCCCCATGCAGGACTCCGGGGAATCAAGAAAAGACCCACTGCCGACCTAACAAGCATGTCATATGAGTCGACTGAATAGAAGTTTCTTTCGAAGTCAGAGTGTATCTGTCTAAGAGGCCAGCAACCAACAGTCTGCATACAAATAAGCCAGATCTTGAAAGCAGATGTGCACGCAAGACAAGTTCTGGAACAAGACTAAAGTCCAGTAGTGAACGAACAACCAGAACTTTCCGTCAGAGTTTATAACCGGTGATGTTTTAGACGTGATTATCTGTGATTATCTTTAATGTGCATCTGGCATCAAGGACATGGTCGGGTAAATTACCTATAATGTGACTGTCAAATATTCTAGATAGGCACACCACACCCTGCGTAAACAGGCAGGACAGAAGGTATGAGTATTTAATTTTAAAAACAGACAGACAGTTTCGGGCGACAGGACTGTTGACAAATACAGACTAGGATAACACAGAAGTGACGTGAACACTGAATGAAGTCATGCTCACTGCAACAGCTGCGGGCTGTATTGTTATACTGCTAATGTAGACAGTGACAAAAAGTGTTGAATAATGAGGAACATATTTTAACATAATATATATGTAGTGTGTTCTGCAACGTGTGGATAAAGTAGTAAGGGGCCCTTCTCACGCCACTGGTGCTAGACTGTTTGATAGGGTGTTGTAGTTAACATAATCGAGATCGTCTTTACTTTCCTGGTTATTTCCTGATATTCATTTTAGGCTAAGTTGACCTTGGAGATTTTGTATTTTTAATTTCGGAATTTGTGTCTATCAATTCTTCTACCCGTCCGTCCGTCTGCCTGTCTTTAAGTCAGTCCGTCTGTCTGTCTATCTACCTTTCCATCTGTTCGTCTGTCAATGTGTACGCCTGACCATCTATCTGTGTATATGACTACATGTATATGTTGTGTATGGTTATCCTATACTATCTACACATTTGCCCAGTCACAGTTTCTGCCATCCAGTTTATTGCCTAAAACATACAGGACATTGTTCTATCTAGTACACAATCCCGCGCGCTGACATCTGTTGCCGCTTCTGAATTCTGACGCTCGATTTTACAAGCAGACAATTAAAACTCAGACAGTTCTTGTCACCGGTTTATCAGATATCAATGTTCACCATCAGAACAGGGGCGGGCGACAAGGCAGACAGAGATAGGGGCATGCACGCATTTCAGATCAAAATCAATTGTGGAAAGACCATCAGTGACATGGCTTTGTGTGAAATCTCACTTTCATTTGAAAGTCAATTTTTTATACATCAGGGTTTAAAACGTTGGCCTATGCACACGTATGCACTACAGAAATGTAGACTCTAGTATTTGTTTATTACGTCGCGTTTTGCAAAATTGGAGGGGAGAGTGGAGAGGGCGGAGCTGGGGTGCTTTGTTTGCCTTGTGCTCCAAAAGTGTCAATTCAATTCACAAAGCGTGTCGTTCGGTTCACGAGTGCAATTTTTAACCTACATATCTGAGGATCATTTCTGGAGCTATGGAGTTCGTTGTCTTTGCGACGCTCTCGCTCTTAGCAGGTGGCTGGTTGCTTTATGAAAAAAGCTCTAGCAACAAAGGATATATTTGGTGGGATCCGGTTGATTCTCTTGACTTTATTTAGTTTGAAAACGTGGAAGGACGGTCGTAACATGTATTTCTGTACATCAGTTTATCCCAGAGTATGTGTAGTGGACATGTGGATATGCTTGATGTAACAAAAATCATGCTTGCACAACTTTGCAAACATATCTTTGAAGGTTGGTGGTATTTGGAATGTGTCATGCCTGGAAATAAATGAGAAATTGCTAGAAATATGAAGTATGAATAACACCCGAAACTCTCAAAGATAATTAAAATAACAAGTTAGGAAGCGGAATAGGACGCTTAAAAGGCAAACATTTAACAGTTTAGCAACGTCATGTAAAAGGATACGCAGCTAACTTAGCCAGAGAGCTAAACCTCGTCTTACTCGTATAGGACAAAAGAGTACACCATCTTAAAACACTTCTCACTCGTATAGGACAACATACACCATCTTAAACCACTTCTCACTCGTATAGGACAACAGAGTACACCATCTTAAACCACTTATCACTCGTATAGGACAACATAGTACACCATATTAAACCACTTCTCACTCGTATAGGACAACAGAGTACACCATTTTAAACTACTACTCGTATAGGACAATATAGTACACAATTTTAAAGCCACGTTTTACTCGTATAGGACATCAGAGTACACCATCTTAAACCCCTTCACACTCGTATAGGACAACAGAGTACACCATTTTAAACTACTACTCGTATAGGACAATATAGTACACAATTTTAAAGCCACGTTTTACTAGTATAGGACAACAGAGTACACCATCTTAAACCACTTCTCACTCGTATAGGACAACAGAGTACACCATCTTAAACCCCTTCTCACTCGTATAGGACAACAGAGTACACCATCTTAAACCACTTCTCACTCGTATAGGACAACAGAGTACACCATCTTAAACCACTTCTCACTCGTATAGGACAACAGAGTACACCATTTTAAACTACTACTCGTATAGGACAATATAGTACACAATTTTAAAGCCACGTTTCACTCGTATAGGACATCAGAGTACACCATCTTAAACCCCTTCACACTCGTATAGGACAACAGAGTACACCATCTTAAACCCCTTCACACTCGTATAGGACAACAGAGTACACCATCTTAAACTACTTCTCACTCGTATAGGACAACAGAGTACACCATCTTAAACCACTTCTCACTCGTATAGGACAACAGAGTACACCATTTTAAAGCCACGTTTTACTCGTATATGACATCAGAGTACACCATCTTAAACCCCTTCACACTCATATAGGACAACAGAGTACACCATCTTAAACCCCTTCACACTCGTATAGGACAACAGAGTACACCATCTTAAACCCCTTCACACTCGCATAGGACAACAGAGTGCACCATCCTAAACCACTTCACACTCGTATAGGACAACAGAGTACACCATTTTGGCGCAGTGTTAATTATGGCCGAAATTACAATTTCAAGAGCCTTTACAGTACCAGTATGGAAAAGAAAAGGTAATAAGCAAGATTGTGACACTTATATAAGGGCATCTCACTTTTAAACCACATAGATTAAATGTTTGCCAAGATTCTGGAACATCGAATTAGAACTGTTTTAAAACCAATTCTGAGCCCAGCACAGATCAGATTCAAGAAAGGAAGAGGGTGTACTGACGCTATTTTCGCCTTAAGAGAAATTAGCGAATAGACAATAGAACACAGGCACCAAGTGACCATCGCTTGTATAGATCGAGAGAAGGCTTGTGACAGAATGAACAGAGATTTACTGTTGGATGTCGTTGAAAACCATGGAAATTATGGAACAATGCTAGATTGTGTAAGAGCTATTTATGGAGAAAGTGAAAGCGCCATCAGTACAAGAGCTGGCCTCACAGACTGGTTCCCAGAAACATCAGAACAAGAGCTGGCCTCACAGACTGGTTCCCAGTAACATCAGAACAAGAGCTAGCCTCACAGACTGGTTCCCAGTAACATCAGAACAAGAGCTAGCCTCACAGACTGGTTCCCAGTAACATCAGAACAAGAGCTAGCCTCACAGACTGGTTCCCAGTAACATCAGGGCTACGGCGAGGGTGTGTTCTTTCACCTTTACTTGTTATAATTTTTATGGACAATATTATTAAAATAAACATAGCAACAGTGAGCTGCTCTTTGCCGTCGATCAGCACAGTGAAAGTAAACAGCTGCAGGACCACATAAACCATCTACTCCACAGTTGCTTTAAACAAAATATAAAAAGCAATACAGAAAACAGAAGTCATAAAAATAATTAGAGAGCAACAAACTATCGACATTAAGATCAAAAATCAAAGTCTGAAACAAGTGAAAGAATTAAAAATTTGGAAGCGTCTTTACATAGTGGTAAAATAGACAGTTAATTTCAATCATATTTTCTGTAAATGTTCTCAAGATAGCTTTGTTTGTGCCTTTGGCTTCGAAAAACCCATACTGTTCTTCTCCAGTTTCTGGTTTAATTTTGCACGTTATTGTTCTCTTTGTAATTCTCATTAATGTTTTTTATGTGAACCAATAAACTACGGCAGTTATCCAATATTCTCCACTTTGCAATGTTTTGTTGGTAACGATATTACAAGATTTCAAAAGGTAATCAGGTATATATCTACTGTTATAAATACACTGCTTTACGTTTTGGTGACTTCAATTTGTATAGCTGTTCTCGGCTACGTTTGTATTGTTGATTCTAAACAAATGTAGTCAATTTTTTTTTTTTTTTTTTTGGATACTTAAGGATGACATTCTTAGGGCCATCGTATTTTGAAAGCCTAGAGTCGTGTGCTATCAGTCGCATATTGACTTTAATCTACATTTAAATTATACGACATTTCTGTCGATTCATTACATTCACATAAACCACCAAAAATGTATCAATTTTTACTTTAGGATGCCCACTCTATGGCAGACTACTGTTGGACCCTTTATCGGGACTGTACGAAAATTTCACATTCCAGGAAGTCCTCGAAAATAAGGTGGGTTTTTTTTGGGGGGGGGCGGGGTGGGGTCTCTTGGCTATTGGTAAACAAATTCTAGTGATATTGTTTTGATTTAATTTTTAGAGTTTTATGTCAAGGTAATCAATGCACAGTAATTATGTATAATACAAATACAGATTAAAGTCAAATCGCTAGCACCTGATTCGAGGCTTGTACATAAAAATAGCACGAAAAAGAAGGTATTTCTGAGTTATCTGAAAAACCAGAGCTGATGGAACAAAATAATCTGAACCAGAAACACAAAATTGACACAGAAAAGCTGTATGTAAACTTTAAGGCATCATAATGTAAGTAGACAATAGAAGACTTTTCCAGAGCTTTAAACAAAAAATAATGTAATATCATTGTTGACATGCAGAAATGCCTGTATCTAAAAACATTGAGCTCCCACAGACACATCAATTAGATATTCGGATTTAGCAGGCCTGTTTATGCAACATCAGCTCTAAAGCGATTGGCACTAAAGTTGAATGCATTCGAAAACAAATTGAGTAAAATGATAAAAAAAACTGGGATGCATTAAAAAAGAGTAAAGAAATAAGAGAAAAAATCAGCAGAGAA
>CAJHNH020006446.1:357500-362058 GCA_905116865.2 Candidula unifasciata | reverse complement strand
TGGACTTTAGAATGGTAGTTCTGTTGATAGACTTGCAGTTGGGTGAAATTATACCAAGACAACTGGCCCATTTACATAATGGTTGACAACTATTGGACACAGAAATTATACCAAGACAACTGGCCCACTTACATAATGGTTGACAACTATTGGACACAGAAATTATACCAAGACAACTGGCCCACTTACATAATGGTTGACAACTATTGGACACAGAAATTATACCAAGACAACTGGCCCCACTTACATAATGGTTGACAACTATTGGACACAGAAATTATACCAAGACAACTGGCCCACTTACATAATGGTTGACAACTATTGGACACAGAAATTATACCAAGACAACTGGCCCACTTACATAATGGTTGACAACTATTGGACACAGAAATTATACCAAGACAACTGGCCCACTTACATAATGGTTGACAACTATTGGACACAGAAATTATTCCAAGACAACTGGCCCACTTACATAATGGTTGACAACTATTGGACACAGAAATTATCCTAAGCGGCTACACACATGTCAGGGAAAGCGACGGAAGAATCAGAAGCGGTCTAGCATCGATATGTATGATCTGTCCGGCATAGTGCTCTATACTTCCTATTCGTTATCTGCTCAATATCTGCTCAATTACATTCAAAGCAGTTAGCCACGAGCTCAGCTTTTAGCATCTTTTTTTCTTCTTCTAAGAATCAAATCACTCATTTATTACTACTCTCTCTCTCTCTCTCTCTCTCTCTCTCTCTCTCTCTCTCTCTCTCTCTCTCTCTCTCTCTCTCTCTCTCTCTCTCTGTCTGTCTTTCTCTTTCTCTCTCTCTCTGTCTTTCTCTCTCTCTCTCTCTCTCTCTGTCTTTCTCTTTCTCTCTCTCTCTCTGTCTTTCTCTCTCTCTCTCTCTCTCTCTCTGTGTGTGTATGTGTGTGTGTGAACATCATCATTATCATATGCCTTGCCGACTGGCTTTGCTTTCAAAACATCTTGGTTGCTCTTTTTGGCTGCCCAAGGTATTTTAATTAAGCATGTTTTTTTTTATTTTTTTAAACCACATCTTTGAGGCTTCAAGAAATTGTTTGGCCTTCCTACCTATTGCCCAGGACAATATAAACATTTTACTCAATGAAAGATAAATTTTGTGTTCTTGAGATTTCTCAGAAACTGAAGCGAATATCGCGTTGTCATTGTCATATTGGTGCTCTGCACATGAACATCTATCAGAGCCCTCGCTCTCATCAGAAGGTCGTGGGTTCGGGTCCTAACATCAGACTTTTTTTTAAAAACGACTTTTGCCTTAAGGTCGACCCAGCCTTGAATCGGTATTAGGTGGAGTCATGGAAAGTAAAGGCGGTCGACGTGATGCTTACTAAAACACCCACCAAGTGCCGATTGGAATATATAAAATATACGTCTAGTCACACATGCCTAATACTCGGTGCCATGACTTTCATCTAATATTGTTGCCCAGTGTTTTCAATGTTGTAATTCTGTCTGAGTGATTATTGATGTCTAAAATTTTGTTAGCTATGTCAGGATGCCAAAAAAAATTATTATGTTAAACAGCCTTTAAATACCCTATAAACCTTAGAAGTGGAGAAGAGGCGGAAAGGGGGGAGGGGGGGGACACTATTATTACGGTACTTGGGAGACCAAAGTAAGAATCCTTGGTAAAATGAATGGGAGTGTTTTTCTTTTAACTGACCGCCCACATCAGAAAGAGACAATTTGCATTCTTTGCCTATGTCATGAAAAGGGTGAAACTACTATATCGTGACAGTGGGAAACTGGACTACATCGTGACAGTGGGAAACTGGACTACATTGTGACAGTGGGAAACTGCACTACATCGTGACAGTGAGAAACTGGACTACATCGTGATAGTAGGCAACTGGACTACATCGTGACAAGGGGAAACTGGATTACATTGTGACAGCAGGAAACTGGACTACATCATGACAGTGGAAAACTAAACTACATCGTGACAGTAGCAAACTGGACTACATCGTGACAGTAGAAAACTGGACTACATCGTGACAGTGGAAAACTAAACTACATCGTGATAGTGAAAACTGGACTACATCGTGACAGTGGGAAACTGGACTACATTTTGACAGTGGGAAACTAGACTACATCGTGACTGTGGGAAACTGGACAACATCGTGACAGTAAGAAACTGGACTACATCGTGACAGTGGGAAACTGGACTACATCGTGACAGTGGGAAACTGGACTACATCGTGAAAGTGGGAAACTGGACTACATCGTGACAGTGGGAAACTGGACTACATCGTGACAGTGGGAAACTGGACTACATCGTGAAAGTGGGAAACTGGACTACATCGTGACAGTAGGAAGGTTGTAGGGGAAAAGAGGGAGACTGACAAAAAATACTTTACACTTTGACATCATAGCTTGGAAATCATCTGTGTCAGAATTGATTACGAGTATACGAGACAGAAGGTTGTGGATAGACATGACAACCATTATCCCACATCAGGGACTATAAGAATTAAAGAGTAATATAGAGTGGACACCTCGCGCCCAATCACCGTTAGTGTGATGCGTACCTGTTGTCAGAAATCTTGAAAGAATTGTATCTTGCTCATTTATAATCTGCTTCAGCGTGAACTGGTTGTTGCATACTTAAAATCCCAGCTAATGATAACTTCGGCGTGATGCTCACCACATCACCATCTTGTGCCGATTGGTCTATAAAAGATAGGTCTAGCCCTATATGCTCTCTACGCCTAAAGGCATGGAAAAGAGTCCTTTACTTTTTTTTTTTTTTTAATGAAAACTTGCGTCACTATGTCACTGTGTACCGGTGCATGTGAATGAGTTAGGTGTGCGTTTATATGTATGTGTTCATGTATTAAGTGTGTACTTGTGAGTATGTTTGTGTGCGTGTGTGTGTGCTTGTTTACGTAACAGTGTGTGCGTTGAGTGATTGAATATTATAAATTTTTTATGGGAAATTATTTCGCAAAACTTTAAAAAAAAATATGAATATTCTCCTGCGACGTTTTTCAAACTCATTGTTAGAAACAGTTGAATTTTGTATCGCTACTCATTGTTTTACTCATTGTTGGGCCGACGTTCATCGAGAGGATTTGTATAATTACGCAAGGCCCCCAGGTCGACCCAGTCTAAAGTGCTCACTATGAAATATCTTGAGAAACAAAGTCGGCAGACATGATGTTGGCCATGTCATCCGATAAGCGCTGATAAAAACACAGACCTAGCACCATACACTTGGCGCCTTTATTGTGAAATGAGTCCTCTACCTAACTAATTTTTACTTATGTCCAGGTGCATATAGAAAACATACGTTTTGCAGTAGTATATTATTTAAACTTACAACACAATAGTATGAAAAATAAAAGCAACCACCTGTTCTCATCTCTTCATATATTAACTAACACAAATGCTGCATTGTAACAAAATTCTTAGCGTACAGTTCTGTCTAAATGTTCTCAAGGGGAACCGACTGTGTAAGAAAAGCTCAGATCATTATGTAACAACCATTCCATGTATTCAGCCCAACAGCTTTCAGAGAGAAATTTATAAACAAAAATCATTTATTTGTCGGAAGACCCTGCTCCGAGGAATGGCGGATTGTCACAAGACCAGAGAAGTTGTAACTTTGGTTTCAGTTATCGCACGCTCAGAGAATCTCTGAGAAGATTTATATAATCAATTGCAGCCTTCAGCGTCTGTATTCTGGATAATTTCTGCTTATTCTTTATATTTGGCAGACGTTCTTTCAGACGATCAAATGCTACATTGAGATGGCACATTCGCCTGCGTTCTCTCATGTTAGCCGCACTTCTCTGCACAGGAGTTTGTACACGTCTTCGTCGCCTTCGTCCATTAGAACCGAGACTGCTACAGGAAGAATCCGTCATGAAGGTCTTACTGAAGCAACAATTGTCGATGTTGATATTGTTAACAATACTATTGTTCTTTGCCAGCTTTTTGGCACTACCAATGTCTCCTGGGTTGAGACAAGCAATGGCTTTCTCTGTGTAGACATCATTTCTCCAAGTCATGTTGAAAAACCTATTGTTTTCTTGCTCCCAGCTAGACAGATAGTTCTGGTAGCTATAATTAACGGGACTTCTGTCTAGAACGTTACCAGTAGCATCTAGATATGTGTTGCTGGGTGCTGTCGCTGGTGACAGAGGTTCAATTAGGTTCCCTGGATAACACATGCGAGAATTATTCACAAATCCCCGATGATCCTCAAAAGCCAACTGTAATTTGTGCTCGGAGACAGCACGATCGTCGAGGGCGCCAATAGTTAGGGGTGTTTCCGGTGAAATAAGTTCAGTTCCAGTTTTTTTTAGTGGAGTAACTATGTGTTCCTGCATGCTATGATTAACTCTTTCTTTGTAAGTCTCAGAATTAACTTGTTCTTGCGACATGAATCCTGTCTTCTCTGTGTCAGCTTTGATGGCCAGGTATTTCATATCAGGAGTGTGGAAACGTTGGGCGCTCTCATCTATTCTGGCCGAGTCCAGGTCCATTATTTTTACCTGAGTGGCCTCCTGGAGTTCTTG